>CAEGAF010096699.1:0-32092 GCA_903067075.1 Micropoecilia bifurca | reverse complement strand
TCACCTCAAATTACTTTTTCAGATTTCTGTTACCAGTGAAGCTTGAGTCTTGTTTGCCACCTTAATCAGATGATTTGTTTATAAAATATTTATTATTTAAAAAGGCTAAAAACCTGACAACAGGGCAAACCTCAAATCATGGCAGTGGCAAACTATGGTTGCACATCTGGAAACTGCCAGGACTGAGTCGTGTCAGCTTCTGGCTTTAGTTGCAGCTGACGCCTCCTGTAAGGCTGAGTATCTTCAGTCATAGGCTTCTTCAAATTCATTGTAATACTACAATACTCCAGTGACACTACAGGAGATCTTTCCTACTCACACTCATCTTCAGCTTTAATAACTCTTTAATTAAATGAGCTACAACAGCATTTAATCCCTCTTTGGGATTAATACAGTATTTCTGAATTGATTAAAATGTGTAGAATAAAGGTAAACTGGTAACTCAGCATATGGAGTGATTATGATAATTCACAATTTATTTTGTTTTATAGGACTCCAGAAAACAACAACATATCTTAATAACACGCAAAAACAAAAATTTTAATAGTTTCATTCTTTATTTTGTCTCGATATTTTATGTCTTAATTATATCTGTATTCCTTTTTGCAGCGAGTGAGCTTATCAGAATTAAGACGGAATTGGTTAATAGAGTGTCAATAGAAAACATCACCCAATTGCTTGAAGCTCTTGTGGCAGATAATGTCTTGAATGAGTTGGAGAAAGAGTCCATACTTGAGACGAACCCAACCAGAGCCAAAAAAGCACGTGATTTATTCGACACTGTGATTAAAAAAGGGGATCAAGCCTGCCGGAGGACAATCCATCATCTCACAGCACTCGACTCGTACTTGTGTTCTGACCTGCGTTTACATTCTACTTCACCCTGCACAGAAGGTAACTTCACATAACTCTGTAATGGTGCCTCTTCATTTAATAGTTTTCTTAAGTCTGCTGAAAAAGGCTGTTGTTTATGTATACACACATGTAGATACTTATACATTTGTGAGCGTGTGTGTAGTTATTGTGTGTGTGTGTGTGTGTGTGTGTGTGTGTGTGTGTGTGTGTGTGTGTGTGTGTGTGTGTGTGTGTGTGTGTGTATGTGTGTGTGTGTGTTTTAATTCACATTGGCGAATAAACTTTGGAAACGACAAAAACTAAAGGTCTGCATGCAAATTTTCACTAAAAGTGAAAAATTCCAATCTTTGGTGGACTACTTTATATGAACAATTGAGGCTTTGTATTACACATTAGCCCCCCAGTCCAGTGCTCTACCTAATTTCATCCAGAAAACTTATGTTTAGTTTGAGAAAATATTTAATATGTTACTGCAAAGTCTTATGAAGTTTTTAGATGAGTGGTTCTAGTACAGAACCTGCTGTACATCATATTTAAGACCATCAACAACAAATTACAGAAAAGTAATTAATAAAACATTCAAATTGAATATGTGTCAATACATTTCATTTGAAAAATGGATTACATTGACTATAATCAAGAAACCACAACAGATCCCAATAACAGACCCTTTTCTTTTTGTCTTGACTTCCAGAGGCTGTGGAGAAGTGCCGACTTGAACTTAAATCCTCCTTGAAGAAGAGGTTTGAGTGTGTGTTTGAGGGGATTGCTAAAGCAGGAAGTCCAACCCTTCTGAACCAGACCTACACAGAGCTCTACATAACAGATGGAGGGACTGGAGAGGTCAATGATGAACATGAGGTCAGACAGATTGAAACAGCATCCAGGAAACCTCATAGGCCAGAAACAACAATCAGACTAGAAGACTTCTTTAAAATCCCACATGTAAGAGGTCAACCAATCCGAACAGTGATGACAAAAGGAGTGGCTGGCATCGGGAAAACAGTCTTAACACAAAGGTTTACTCTGGACTGGGCAGAAGATAAAGCCCACCAGAACTTCCAGCTCATATTTCCATTCACCTTCAGAGAGCTGAATGTGCTGAAAGAGAAAAAGTTTAGCTTAGTGGAACTTGTTCATCACTTCTTCACTGAAACCATAAAAATTGTCAGCTTTGAAAATTTTCAGGTTCTGTTTATCTTTGATGGCCTGGATGAGAGTCGACTTCTTCTGGACTTCCACAACGAGGAGATCCTGACTGATACTACAGAGTCCAGCTCACTGGATGTTCTGCTGACAAACCTCATCAGGGGGAAACTGCTTCCCTCTGCTCTCCTCTGGATAACCACACGACCTGCAGCAGCCAATCAGATCCCTCCTCAGTGTGTTGGCATGGTGACAGAGGTCAGAGGGTTCAATGACCCACAGAAGGAGGAGTACTTCAGGAAGAGATTCAGAGATGAGGAGCAGGCCAGCAGGATCATCTCCCACATGAAGACATCACGAAGCCTCCACATCATGTGCCACATCCCAGTCTTCTGCTGGATCACTGCTACAGTTCTGGAGGAAGTGTTGGAGACCAGAGAGGGAGGACAGCTGCCCAGCACCCTGACTGAGATGTACATCCACTTTCTGGTGGTTCAGACCAAACTGAAGAAGGTCAAGTATGATGGAGGGGCTGAAACAGATCCACACTGGAGTCCAGAGAGCAGGAAGATAATTGAGTCTCTTGGAAAACTGGCTTTTCATCATTTGCAGAAAGGAAACCTGATCTTCTATGAATCAGACCTGACAGAGTACGGCATTGATATCAGAGCAGCCTCTGTCTACTCAGGAGTGTTCACGCAGATCTTCAGAGAGGAGAGAGGGCTGTATCAGGACAAGGTGTTCTGCTTCATCCATCTGAGTATTCAGGAGTTTCTGGCTGCTCTTCATGTCCTTTTCACCTTCATTAACTCAAGAATTAACTTAATGGAAGACCAACCATCCAGTTTTAGAAATGTTGTTAATTACGTTTATTATACATTTTTTAAGTTAAATCTATCAAGGCTCCATCAGAGAGCTGTTGACCAGACCTTAAAAAGTCCAAATGGACACCTTGACCTTTTCCTCCGCTTCCTCCTGGGTCTTTCACTGGAGACCAATCAAGCTCTCTTACAAGGTCTCCTTCCAAAGACAGGAAGTATCTCACAGACCAATGAGGAGACAGTTCAGTACATCAAAAAGAAGATCAGTGAGAATGTGTCTGCAGAGAAAAGCATTAACCTGTTCCACTGTCTGAATGAACTCAATGATCGTTCTCTAGTGGAGGAAATCCAACAGTCTTTGAGTTCAGGACGTCTCTCCACAGATGAACTGTCTCCAGCTCAGTGGTCAGCTCTGGGTTTCATCTTACTGTCATCTGGAGAAGATCTGGAAATTTTTGACCTAAAGAAATACAGTGCTTCAGAGGAGGCTCTTCTCAGACTGATACCAGTTGTCAAAGTTTCAAACAAAGTTCAGTAAGTACTGGCTTTTGATCAGGAGCTAAAACCAGAAAAGAGTGACCATTAACCCAGTGATTCTGTGCAATGACTAAAGATATTTTAGAAAACATAAATGTTAATGTTTAATCGTCACTTTTCTCAGAATGTGTTCAATAACAAAGTTGTAAATGTTGTTAAAATATAAGAAATGCCCCTGAAAAATCATAACCTTAAAAGGTTTGCTCTGCTGTGGCCTGAGAGAACATTAAGAGCTGCTTTGAGCACTGCAGTCAGTCTGACTGCCGTCCGTCCTGCAAGGATCCTCACCAATAGTCAGAGCAGAGGAGACCCACTCCACTGTGTTTACATTGTTATTCTGATTTCTGCCTTTCACTAAGGATGGCCATGTGTCTGAGTGAGATGCTTTAATACTCAAACATTTGTGTGATATAAATACATACAGTTTTAAACAAATAGAAGAATTAAACCTCTACAGGTACCATTCATCCTAAGGTCAGCAGAGTCTGTTTTATGTTGAACTAAACAACATTACACTAAAATGTCGAAATTTAGATAGTTTATCTGCAAGAAAAGGTTGATTTGGGGGATTGCTATAGTTCGCGTTGTTGTACTAAGGTCCGTTTAAACATCTGATGTGTCTCTGATGTGTCTGACATTTCTAATCTGGTACCAAAATGTTTCCCCTCATAAAAGTGGAACAAAAGTTGTGTGAGCAATCTCTGATCTCTGTCAGTTTTAAAAAAGTAAAGAAATTAAAATGAAATAAACCATTTTGATCCCAAAAGAGCTTCGAGGGTGAAGTAGACTTAAATTTTAAATGTCCTGTACTTGCATAACATTTACACAACATTCAGTCATTCATGCACACATTAACAGTGGTAAACTGCATTGCAGCCACAGCTACTGCCCTTACTTCGTGAGCCACTGTTGCCCTACCATCGTCACATGGCTACAGAAAATATGTAATGAGGAGCAAATGTCCTGCATCAGAAAATGTATTTGTTACCCAAAAAGAGTAGAATTTGTATTAATTGAATTTTACTGTATGTTCTTTCCTTTAATAATTACTTCCCTTCTGTTTCTATCATTTTTATTTCACTATTCATGACACAGTGTTTGCAAGATAAGCAACTATTCACATCATGTCGCTTGATTCAGTCTAGATTATTATGTAAATACATAATTTAGTGTCCCACTGTTTGCAACATCTGTGGGAATCTTCACAAAAAACCCCATCAAGTCGCTTTTGCAGCTCAATCTTTTCTGATTAAATCATTCAAAATTCAATTTTTCCACATAAAAGGATTTGATGAAATCCCACTTTGTTCAGTTAAGGTTTTGACATGCATTCCTCTGCTCTTAAGTTTGACTCATTCTTATTGAAGTTTCTCTCAGTATTGGTACATACTGTTTTTGCTTTTGCTTCATGCCATCTCATTTTCTCAGTAATTTTGATCTCCATCTCTTCAGATTGAAGGACTGTAACCTCTCAGAGAGAAGCTGTGAAGCTCTGGCCTCAGTTCTCAGCTCTCTGTCCTCTAACCTGACAGAAGTGGACCTGAGTAACAACAACCTGCAGGATTCAGGAGTGGAGCTGCTGTCTTCTGGACTGAAAAGTCCACATTGCAAACTGGAAACTCTCAGGTCTGCTTCCTTTCTTTCTGTATTCCTTCCTTCTGATACAATGTAAGCATCATTTTTCTAATACTACATAAGGACCCAGATCCCACAGGAAGAAGTGTTGTTTCTTGGTTAGGATTAAGGTGGGAACTGAGGTTAGGGGTTAGGTGGCACTTCTTCTATTGGTCGGGTCCTCCACGGGAGCCCTTGAGATTTCTTCTTAGTATCTTAGATGTTCCTTGAACTGAGCTGTTCTGGACTGGATATCAGATGTTTCTCCAGGTATCCATTGGAGTCACTGGCAGAGAAATGAAATCAGTAAAATTAAGTTTATTTTCAAAAATAGGACATGTGCATTGGTGGCTATCCAGGGATGGAAGGTGACATGGGGAACCAGGAGGTCTGTACTGAGCACACAAACTATTGCAGGAACACTGGAGGTTAAAAGGAATAAATTACTTACAATGAGGATGAGTGAGAACAGGCAGTATGGATGAGAAAGGAGTGTTAGGCTATCAGTCAGGGAACTGAGAAACAGGGTTTCTCAAAGGTTTTGATCTGGCAGGAGTGAATCCAGGGAGAACCATGATCTTGAGACCAGACAAGCACCATGAAAAACCACAGTGGATAGCACTCAAGTGTCAAATGACTGGTAAACAAGCTCATTTTAAGCAGGATGTGATTAGCCTGATGAATTGCAGGTGCGCAGAAGCCTACAGCGCTGCAGCTGGTCTCCTTGGCGCCCTCTGGTGAAGACCTGCGAGCATTGTTAGGAGAGCTCATACAAAACATAATGGCTAGTTTGCTAATATTACCATTCAAGTCAGATGTAGACGGTTAGCCTATCAGAAGTTCACAAAGCCATGACATCATCATCAAGGCTTTTGCAAATCTGTGTATGTCAATTTATAACTTTGAAGAAAGTAGGAAAATATTCAGTCTTTTTCTTCCTTTAAAACCGTGTTCATCAGAAACTGAGGTTAAAATCAAAATTTACAATTTGAAGAGTGAAAATTGGTGAAGTCAATGGTGGATAGCAGTCCGTCAGTTTGTTGACAGTCAGGTTTGATAAACTACGGACCTCACCAGGTTCTCTGGTGTTTCACATCAGTAATCAGTGTTGGATCCTAAAGGGATCCAACACTCCAAAGCTCCAAACTTCAATCAGTCTGAACGTTACTGGATTGAGACAGAGTTAAATTTACAATTTACCTGTCTGTTCTTCTTTTGACTGGTTTGCCTCTCAGACTTGGATCATGTAAGCTCTCAGGGAGAACTTGTGAAGTTCTGTCATCCCTTCTGAGCTCCCAGTCGTGCTGTCTGAGAGAGATTGACCTACGGAACAACAACCTACAAGATTCTGGGGAGAAGTTGCTGTCGGGTTCAAACTGTACTCTGGAGATATTCAGGTGAGGATTCATCAAAAATATTTCTTCTGGGTTTTATGGAGGAATGATATTCTCTGTTCCATAAATTTAAAATAGCTTAAATGTTAAGTTGGGGATTTTCTGCAAAATCTTATAAACTGTTAGTTTCTCAGTTGGAACAGACAGCAGTAAGTTCATTTCTTCACTGTCTTCTTTTTAACCCCTTAGCATGCAGCTGAACAGTCACGTGTCATTTTTCCATTATGTTTTCCAGGGGTGAGGGTTAAGGGTGTGACCAAGCTCAAAATGTTGCCCTCAGGGTTTCCCCCAGTGTATTATGCTTTGCTACCCCTGCCGCCAGGCTTAGCGTTTCAGCTGTTTGGGATTCCCCTCGGTAATTTCCCCTCAGAAAGCAGGTGGAGAGTCCGCGCTTCCTGATTTGCTAGCCCCACCGCCAGGCTAAGCTTTGCGCCATTTCAGCTGTTTGGGATTCCCAGGTAATTTCCCCTCCGAAAGCAAAGCAGGTGCTTTCTGATTGGCTGCCTGTCACATTCAGCGTTTGCGCGCACCTGAAGCAGAGCCTACCACATGATGCATTTCCTTCGAGGTTCAGGAGCTTGAAAGACAATTGCGTTTATGTTAAAGTGTTTTACTAAATCTGTCCTCAATTTCCCTTTTCTTCACTGGTTTGGTTTGTAGAACTCTTTCTGCTTATGGGGAGTTAACAAAAAATGTAGAAAAATCATAAGGATACAACTGAATGACATTCTGGGCCTATTAAAGTCCAGCTCAGTATCCACACCCAAAAAAGTGTCTCTACTTTCATGTGTCATGCTCTACATACACACTCGGTTCCAAATATGTATTTATTATTTTATTTTTAACATGCATTTCAGATGGATCGTCACATCTTCATTTTATTAATTGTTGTGTAAAGGCTTATGTGAATGTGTTGGCAGCCATCAATAGTTGTAAATTAATTTCCCTTTGGGGACCTAACAAAGTAAATTTAATTGAATTATTACAATGTCCATGTTTATTTGCTGAAAGGAACTTATGCTCTGACCTTCCTCCTCCTTTCAGGGAGCCTGCTGGAGTCCGGTGGTTGAAACCAGGTCTGAGGATGTGTAAGTGTGTTTTTCATTTGATTCATGGCAACAAGCAGCTCACATTCAACCATCTTCAAACTGTCATTCAGGAGTCATCATTAAGGTGTTGGCAAATGATAAAAAGCTGCAGCTGGATTGTGTTTGTTCTCCCCATCAGATTCCTGTCAACTCACCATTGACACAAACACAGCGAACAGAGAGCTCAAACTGTCTGAAGACAACAGGAAGGTTACACATGAGGAGGAGCTTCAGTTATATCCTGATCATCCAGACAGATTTGATGACTGGTCTCAGCTGCTGTGCAGTAATGGTCTGACTGGTTGCTGTTACTGGGAGATTGAGTGGAGAGGAGCAGTTTTTATATCAGTGAGCTACATAGGAATCAACAGGAAAAAATTTGAAGATGGCACTTTGTTTGGATGGAATGATTTGTCCTGGAGTTTGAGATGCTCTGATGTTGAAGGTTACGCTGTCTGGCACAAACACACAGAAACAGTTATCTCCTCCTCCGTGGTCTCTAACAGAGTGGCAGTGTATGTTGACTGTCCTGCTGGTACTCTGTCATTCTACAGAGTCTCCTCTGACTCACTGATCCACCTTCACACCTTCCACACCACCTTCACTGAACCTCTTTATCCAGGATTCTGGATTTCTTCTGGTTCCTCAGTGTTTCTGTGTTGAATCTAAAGACTCTCCTCCTGTCAGAGAAACTCTCTGTTGAACAGATATTTCAGTCTCTACATGCGTCTCCCACAATTAAACATGTTCTCATTTAGTCTATCCTGGTAAAAACCAGTCCCTTGTCCTACACTTTGCTTCGTCCAGAGGGCCTGGTCTCTCACGCTAGCATTCTGTGTTGGACGCCATCATTGCGTCACTGCCACAAAAGCTACCTAAGTTCAGACTCTGCAAACATCCACTGGGACACATCACACCTAATGTCAGACCTCCACATCATTTCTCTCAGAAAACCTGAGAACTGACTGTTTTTAGGTTGCCTGAAGACTAGCTTACAAAGGATGGGAGCCAGTGGGTCAAATATAGTTGCTGGCAATTAAAACATCTTTAACCTTCTGCCCCTCTCCGTTAATGAATTAAACTGATAAAAGAGAAGAGAAGAGCCTTAGGTCACCCAATTTAAGCTAAGTTTTTCTCAAAAGTAGTAAATCCAGATGTCTTGAGGTGAAGAAGACATTTACCATAAAGGTCTTGTTTGTAAGGGATCTACCATTTACCAGAGCGAGTCCAGTTGGGATGCATGACCAATAACGTTTGCCTGTGACATATGTAACACACCAATTCGATACTTTGATGCATCAAACAGGCGCTTCGTGACTCTCCTTTATGTCCACTCCACTTCTGTAAAGATGAGACAAGAAACATACAGATATTGTTTTGAATGAGTTTATTTTATAAATAAACCCAGTGTAACGAATATATTTTTGCTTATGTGATCCAACATATGGATTTAGTCCGGGTTACACATACCTTATGCAATTAGTAAAGACACTAAGTTTTCTGATGTTAAATAAACTTAAATCCAAAATATTTCTGGCATAAATTCCCAGAATTCCAAGATGCATGCAAGTGGTCAGAAATCGTAAGATAACATGTGAGTAGAACTAATGTGTTTTTTGCATGCGAATCAACCTCAAGAAGGTAAAAAACTGAAATGTATTTATCTGCTAATGAAGTTCTTTATGATTCCAACAACTTTGGTCCTCTGTAATTCCAACTATAGCATTATTTAGCACAACTCTGGGCAGAGTGTGATATTGTTATTGTTTCTCCACTTCAGTCTCCCACTCAGTTAGCATGCTGCATTCAACCTTTGTTGAACTCCCTACATCTCCCACAAACTGGTTATTATAGTTGTGCAGTTCCCTCAGTTATTATCTTGTCTTGTATTAGCACATTGTTTTCTCTGTACTGAGCTCATTGTAGTATGGTGACCTTTGAGGACTCTGTCTGAACTTATGCTGTACAATCAAAACACTTCTTCCAAAAGGTAAAAGTAACATTACTATAGTGTAAAGGCCTGGGGTAACTTGTGTTGGGTAATGAGCCAATTAGCTTGATGCTGTTGTTGGAAATCTCTCATCATACCGTGTTAGGTGATTTAATCAGCTCTGCACTTTTCTTTCCAAGTCACACCTATTAAAACCATTAAAGAAATACAAAAAAGCTTTAAATAATAAATAAATTTCCAAGTTTCTTTATTTTTAATTCAGTAAAGAGTTTTTGACATTTATTTAGAAAGATTTATTTCTACTTCTGTGATCATGGAACAAAGAAAGTTCACTGGTATGAAGGATGAGCTACTGAACCCAACTATAAGTTCAGGATGAAGACAGACAGATGACTGAAGGCTTAAAGCAGTGGTGTCAAAAGTTGATCTTCAAGGGCCGGCATCCTGCATGTTTTAGGTCTCTCCCTGGTTTAACAAACCTGGGTCCAGTGATGGCTCATTACAAGGCCTAAAATTGACGAGTTGAAACGGTTGTTACTGCCACCAGGGAGAGAACTAAAACATGCAAGATGCCGGCCCTCGAGGACCGACTTTGCCCATGCTAGTTTTTAGGCATGACATGCTAGTTTTTAGGCATGACATGAGAAACACAACAATGAAGGACATGGAAGCTATGTTGAACATTCCTCTCAGACTACTGTTGTCCGTAATTCCAAATACACTCAGCTGTTGGTGTGTTTGTATGAATGGTTGGATTATTGTAAGGGAGCTAATCAATGATCAACAGTCTTTCAGCAGGACTCTACACACTTGGGACCCCAGTGAAGCCGATCTTAAAGTAGGGTCTGGTACCATGAAGCTGGAAACCCTTTTAAACACAGAACCACATTGAGCCGCACCGAGAAGGCGCTAGTGGAAAAGGGCTAAAAGCCTGTAGCAGACAGTTCTCTAATCTGCTTTGAAACTTGAGGTGGCACAAGCTTTTTGAGATGAAACATAAAAATTAGTTGATATTTCAAACTTGACAAGAACCCATAGACTTCACTTAAATTTCAGTGTAACGAACTGAAGAGATAGTGAGGTTTTGCTAATTTAATAAGCAACAGGTGCTTCTCTTCAACATGAAGTGTACACTGATGGCTTCACTTCACACACCACCTGGAAGTACATTTAAGAACTTGTAGAGCCACAGTGAGTGAGAAAACCATACAGGCATATTATCTTGATGGCATCTTACACAGTATAGAGTACACCTGCAGTATGTTAGTTTTATATATATATATATATATATATATATATATATATATATATATATATATATATATATATATATATATCCTTCTCTGAGCAGAGTTGCTATTGCTGTGTGAATAAATGCACCACTCCTGACCCAAAACAACCAATCAGAGCCAGGAGGCCGGCCCACTTCCTGGCTCTGATTTCTAGTTAGCGCTGGGAGAAGCCACAAGCAGTTCTATTTATTTATTTTTGTCTTCAATGATTGTTTCATATCATAATGTCACTTTTGGTGTAAAATGCTTCATAGAGTCAGGCTTGGTGTTGAAAGGCTGATGACATGGATTTGTTTTAACCTGAACACTTTGACCATGAACTTATTATGTAGGTGACAGTTTAAGTTGCGTCCAGTGGTGTTTTGTGTTTAGAAAGATTTACAGTTACACATAAAGTTTTCAAGAAAGAAGCTTCTATTTGTCCATTAGCTGTTTGCAGTTGGGTCAGTAATCAGATCACTCTGACTCCAGACGGGTTTGTCAAAGAATGTCAATGTTTGTTTGAATGCAAATGAGGTTGGGCCAGTTCCCTTCACACCTTCACACACACCACCAGATGTTTGTGCCAACTCACCTTGTTATCTGTCTGCAGCTACTGCAGACTAAAATAGAGAGTTCCTGGCTGTCAAACGGCTGTTAAATTTGGCAAAATATTGTGCAGTGCAGCTTTTGCAGTTCCACCTTTCCTCACAGCCACGTGTCCTTGTTTAGCCATTACGTTTGATTTTTATTGCTGTGAGATCTCTTTGATTACTGGGGCTATCAAACTGTGTCCCTCTGAGGCACAATATATTAAAAACACTAGAAATATTTCAAAGCTTTAAGCAGAATTTCGTCATGACTGAATGTTTCTGTCTGCAACATCAGTCAGTCCAATTCGACCCCTTTAAACTTTTCTCCCTTCACAAATCTCAGCCGTATCTTTAGCTGTCGGATCACTTAAAATGCAACTCCTTGTTACCGTGTCGATGATGCATGACTGCTATAAAGGAAGAGAGATTTAACACTCTGATCTGTTTCTTTCTACCGAGAGTAATTTCTTTCTTGTGATTATATTTGTATCAAAGTGGGACTTCAGAAGTTCAAAACACTGCCTCTAAATCAACCATTCAGTGTTGAGTCTTGACTTTTTAATACTATTCATAGTGAAAATACCAGATATATACACTGATTGATGAAATAGAAAGCTGATGTCTTTGTATATCCCAAACACTTTTCATGTCTCCAAGCCCTGCCCTTCTTGCTTTCAGCAGCTTTTAGAAGAACTGAGCATCTCCAACATAGACAATGTCCGTTTCCTCCCTGCAAGGCTTTTTTTTTTCTCCAAAGGTTGCAGAGATGCATCTTTGTTCTATTTGTCTTCAGCTAGTATTCGGTAAAATTAAAGTAATATTATTTCACAATATTTTTCTTGTTTTAATGTTTTTATACCCCTGAGTAAGTATATATAGTGAAAATATATACTCACTATTTTACCAGTTTTCATCTTTCTAAACACTTTTTTCAGATCGGAATCATTTTTCTCTTTATCTTATCAAAAAATAAAAATCCAGGTTGCTTGAGAGTTAAAAAAAACCTATATGGTTGAAAAGGAATGTTTAATGGTTGCAAATGTTTAATTGCTATCACAGATCGTCTTAAACACAACACTGTCGCTCAGCAGGAAACATGGTCTCATCAAATCATTTTGCATGTGACACCAAGCTGATAAGATTGGGAGTCGACTCAACTAATTACATAGAAGCGCAGCCGCCACTTTGTGCTACAGTAGCAGGTGTGCAGTGGCTGGGCGTCCAACCAGATCATCAAACCTGTGGAAAATGAAGGAATTTGTCATGAGAAATGTGTCCAGTCAATACGCTCAACTTTAAAATCTTAGCCATGTGCTAACAGTGTGAGGCTTACGGAGTACGCAAAGTATGGTTCAGTACATAGGAACCTTTGTCTTCTTAATGTCAAAGAGTTTCACCACTGACTAATCTCATCAGTGCGAAGAACCATTTTTTAAAAGATCAACAGCCTTAAAACTAATTACATAAATTACCAAGTCAATGGTAATTGACTTTAGAAAATCACCTCCCCATCCTTCACTGACAGTAAAAAACTGATGCCGCCATTGAACTGGTGGATAGATAAATATCATTTTGCTATTACAACACAAAAGGTCCAACAACAGCCACCCTTCTTAGGAAAACTGAGAGCATTAAGTGTTTAATCTGAAAGGCTTTATGATCTGTTTTTGTGTTTTGCATCACTGATTGTTATACTAGTCAGTCTCTGGTCACTAAAACCAGACATGGTAACCTGATTAAAGTGGCTCGGTGGGATTCCGGCTGAGCCTGTGGACTCGTACCACAGTTGGGTTCTGAAGAAGGAAACAACAGTTATTTTATGTTCATAACATCTTCTGAGAAATGTTCACCTCCCTCCTCCGTCATTTCATTTTATTCCAACAGATCTACAGACGTTAAGTCTCTTGTATTCCTGTTATTGTCACATTTTACAAAAAAGCAATTATTGCCTGTACTGCTGCTGATGCTGACTGATTTTTTTTTCTAATATAAAGTATGTGTGGGCTGCAGTTGCGCAATTTGTAGAGCTGTTGCCGTGCAGCAAGAAGGTTCTGGGTTTGATTCCCAGCCCCGGTCTTTCTGCATGGAGTTTGCATGTTCTCCCTGTGCATAGAGGGTTTTCTCCAGGTTCTCCAGTTTCCTCCCACAGTCCAAAAACATGACTGTTAGGTTAACTGGCCTCTCTAAATTGACCCTAAGCGTGTGTGTGTGTGTGTGTGTGTGTGTGTGTGTGTGTGTGTGTGTGTGTGTGTGTGTGTGTGTGTGTGTGTATGGTTGTTTGTCCTGTGTGTCTCTGTGTTGCCCGGCGACAGACTGGTGACCTGTCCAGGGTGACCCCGTCTCTCGCCCGGAACGTTAGCTGGAGAGGAACCAGCAACCCTCCTGACCCCACCAAGGGATAAGGGTGTAAAGAAAATGAATGGATGGATAAAGTATTTGTTTCTTTGTGTGGATATGCTGCAAAGTAATTTCGAATAAAATTACAACTGACTAATGATCACAACACTGCAAGACTTGTGGCAGCACACATGGAAGCTTTTTGCAAAATATGTTCAACAAGCCAGATTTAACAATCACGATTTTGTTTATAAAGCAGATTAAAGGGTAAAACAACTTTTAATAGCCATTAATTTGTGCTGCTGGTCTGATCAAAAGCCCAGTCTGATTAACATTCCCGGTCAGTCTCTTACTCTCAGTGGGCAACAGTGGAGAGTTGCAGGCTGGTGAGTAAACAGCTTCATAAGTTAGCGCACATCAGTATTGACAAAAAGTGTTTGAACTGGGATAATCACAGCAAACTTAGTATGTTTGCGTATTGTACCCTCACTGATAGTCATTCTTGAGAAATATTCCAACACATTGATGTGAACAGGTTGCTGAGGAGCCGAGCTGTGGCTCAGTCTGTGTCTTCAGCTCTGCTCTGGGTTGCAATGCTGGCCCTGCTGATGCCCCTGATTTCCCTCATGATGACGATCGAAAAGAGAAGAAGAAAGTTCCTGAACTCAACTTCTTAAAGGATCCTCTTCACAAAGTCAATACGAGTGATTCCCGTGTTTAGTCTGTCTCTTTGGGTAAGCCATCCGAAAACCAATAAATCTTTTAGTGTTTTCCTTTATTTTCTGTCCATGCTATTTTTTGTATTGTTGCCTTAAGAAAAAAGTGTTTAATTGCAGCTGTTTTTTTGCCAAATGAAAGAAAATTATCTATTACCAGTGTTGCAGTAAATTTACAGAAAAAAATGAGTCAGCGCCACACAGTTACTGGAATACCAACTAAACAAAAGACAATAGATCCAGTTAGACAAAGGTCAATAAGTTCAGAACAGCCTCAGGCTGTGAACCGCCACCAGAGAGAGGTCCTTGTTCAGTGCAAGTGATAACTAACAGCCCTTGGTTTTCACTGTTTAACTTACAAGATTGATATGCTGACCAGCCCTCCAGCACAGTGGGCTTTACTGGGATCCAAAGAGCCTCATTGGCTAATTATCTGGTGGACTGAGGCAGTGTTATTTTTAACATCATTCATTGTGGTGGAACAACCTTGTACTGAACACAAAAGGTAAAATGCTCAGGACCGACACCCTAAAGGAAAGGATTCTGATTTCACCTGACTCAAAGGAGCAGTATTATGTAACATTTCAGCTTAGTATATTTTTAATGCTGTTCCCTCATCAAAAACATACCTGGCTTTGATTCTTGCATGTTTGAGAAATCCTTTAATCTCCCAGGGACCAAGTGCCCTTTTTGAGAAAAATGTTGTGGAAGGAGACATGCAAAATTCACTGTTTTTTCCATCCATCCATCCATCCATCCATCCAAACATCCATCCATCCATCCATCCATCCTCTACACCCTTGTCTCTAGTGGAGTTAAGAGGGGTGCTGGTGCCTATCTCCAGCGAACGTTTCGGGTGAGAGACACTTTTTACCCCTTTAATACATTTTTTGTGTTCTTTGAGTGTCAATGTGTGCAAATAAATGTATTCACTCTTTCCCAGCGCTGTGTAGATATCTTTTACATACTTTTTTGGTTAAATTTTGCAGTCTGTTCATTTTTCTGTCTTTGCTATATCGTTTTCTAGGTTATGATGTAACTGCATTTGCTGTGGAACTGCCACAAAAGGTCATGACTTCCATCTAATAATTTTTCTAAATCTACCATTTTTTTCCCCTTGCAGCAACTTTTGTAGTCCAAGTTCAGTTACCCTGAAATTGCAAGCAGACAAGTCAAAATATTTGGTTATAGCGTTTATTAACCCTCATCGCTCTCCAGGCGTACAGGATCAAAACCTCTTTGAGGCATCTGGTTAAATTAGATGTTTCTCAGGAATGTGCCACATCAGTGGGAAAAGTCCACTGGTAGAACACTGAAGGACTAAAAGGAATAAAAGGTTTTTCTGCCAGTAGATTACTGTATCGCTGCTATCAGTCTACAAAATGGTCAAACAGGGTGGAATGGAACACTCCGCAACCTGGAGGTGAGGGGGGTGTGAAATGTCACATTGACATTTAAAAAAAAATTGCAACAAAACGGGTTGCTCTAAAATGTGCCTCAGAAAAAGTTAAATAAGTCTGTGGAGCTACAATAACCAGGAGTTCAGCCCAAAGCATTGAAATTCTAAGTTATATCGACCATAAGTGAATTATTTACATCTGAAAAGGAAGAATTTAAAAGCATGATGTGTCCACTTTAAAGGGTTGAACAAATCATGCAACATGACCTCAGGAAGTCATGTTGTGACAACTTCCTGAAGGCGGGTTTCAGAAAGAGCAGGAATTTTTAAAGAGACAGAGGCCCAATTTCAAGGTGTTAAATTCATATTTCATATAAATCGCATTTTTAGAACAACTGAAGTTAACATGGTTACTTCATTATACTATAAAATGGCACTATGTGACTGGAAAACACATAATACTGCCCCTTTAGTGAGTAGTGAGTTCATACATCAGTCACTGAGCAGCGTCTCAATATTCAGATCAGGCAGGCCTGTGTATCCAGGGCTCTCTTCGTGAAATCTTGTTGTGATTTATCCAACTGTTTGTCACCAAAATGTTTCAGATCATGGAAGTATAGTATTAGACACAGAAGCAGAGTAAATCAACATCATCTTCATTCATGGAGGGGAATAAGCTACACAAACAAACTGTATCGACTTACTGCCTTGTTAAATTGTTAATTAATTCTGATTAACAACTGTTCCTTAATAAACAATGACAGCAGATCTTTTTCGTAAAGCACAAAGTCCCATGGAACCTTGAGACATCTTCTCTGAATCATTTTGTATACTTCTCAGATCACTTTGCCTGAAATAGTACAGAAAAATGCTAATCACATAATTAAATTCTCAGCATCAGTTTCCTGTTTATACATTTGGTACTGACCCGAACAAATCTGACCAATAAACAGACTGGACGTTCTCACGCAGAATGTAAAGGCAGCTTTTGGTTTGTTTGGAGGTCTTTCTATAGATTTGTAACAAATGTTGCAAATCTACAAACTCACTGACTGATTCGGACAACAGTGAAACATGGTGGCTGTGAAAATGTTCACATAAATTGCTATATCATTTACATTCCTTCTGAGTCTAATTTCTTTCCAAACTTAAATTGATTTCAAGCACTTTGTAAAACATGCAAGTTTTCCATCAATGTAGCTTTTCGTGCATAAACTGCATGAACTACAATTCCATACTTCATAAGATTTGATGCAGAAGAATATTAGTTTCTTGTTTCCATAAACACCCGCATTAAACTAACTGAGGTTAAAATGTGTAAATGACCAATGTACATGGGCTGCTGAATTTGCATATAACCTAAGTACAGCAGAAACACTGAACTCGTCTGACAGCAGTTTAGGAACGAACAGATCTTAATTTCACACATGAGCACTTTTGGAAAACGTGCTGCTCATGCATGACATCTCTCATTTTTATAAATGATCTGGACACAAACGGAGACAGTTTCAAGTGAATAATAAACATGTCATATTCAAAATAGTTTAGAGTCAGCAGCGGTTTTAAAACAACAGATAAATTAGGGTGTGTAAATTATTGATTACAAAAAACCTTCTACATAAATACCTATTATATATTATAAAAATAGAATATATATTTATACATAATATATATGTATATGTATTTTCATCACATATAGAAAATATTTCAAGCTTGTATTTCTTGAAATGTTGATGATTATGGCTTATAGACGATGAAAACCCAGATGTCAGTGTGTCACTACATTAAAAAAAACTAAATCTTACCAAGTATTTTTTGTCTAGTTTCTTGTGTAAATATCTTGGTACACTTGAAAGAGATGAAATTAACCTACAAGTCACTTTTCAGCAAGTTATAGATGCTTGTTTAGAGTCATTCATTCCTTAATATTGATGAAAAGTCCTAGTTCCATTGGAAGGTTATTTGACTTATAACAGGGGGGAATGTCTTGTTATAAGTCACATAATTTGCCAATAATAATTCCTTGATTTTTCATTGTTAAAGAACAATAAACGGCCTGTACTTTGGTCCATAAAGAAGCACTTTATTCTACAAGCACTTTGAATTGATTTGTTGATGAAAATGTGCTATATAAATAAAATTACCTTACTTTACATCTAGTCCTTCACGCAATGAGGGTAGTGAGCTACATTGTAGCCACAGTTGCCTTTTGTGATAGTACTGAGGCTGCCATGCACTGCCGCCACTGGCACCTCTGACCCACCTCTGAGGGGCGTGGCCAAGTCTGGGAAGAGTGGAGGGGGCAAGTCTGGCTGTGGTCAGGACGAAAGAATCACTGTTGCTCACTTTGCAGACCCGCCAGGGATTTTTAACAAAAAACAAAGAAGTGAAAAATCTAGCGGCTATTTTTCCCAGAGTTGTTTTTTTTGGCATGGTTTGACCAAAGGAGCCCAAATTTAGAAGGCGGAAATAAACAAATGTACACAAAAATGTCAAAGTTCACACAAAAACAAAGACAAACTGTCTGTATTGATTATTTAGAGTTATGTCTTCATGTTTCTGTGTTAAACGTTGTTTTGGTATTTAGTTAGATTTCAATGTCCCTGTTTTTCCCCAAGCATCCAGCTGAGCAGGATGTTGTCACAGTTTCCCCAAAGAAATCTACTTATAGCTTGTTACTTGGAAAAAAACAAGAAGGAAAACTATTAACAGCAGAGCAGCTCTGAGAGTGAAATGCAAAATGAGCAAATACTAAAAGAAATGAAAACTCCATTAAAGCATTAAAATTCAAAAGACTGAGAGGGTTGTTGGCTAGTAAAATATATCACCAGACAACTTCCATTGGGTGTTTCATCTGTTCACTAGTGTAAAGCAATATTTAAAAATTCTTTTTCCTGTTGGCTATATTAGTCCACACAGTAAATCCCTTTAAGTCATTAGTCAATATATAGTACCCAGTAGTTTTGTTGTTGTTTATGCTTAGAAAAGTGGAAAGAAAACCATTAAAGCAGCACTTCAATATAACTAATTATCTACACAGAACAGAGTAGCTAAAGAATGGCACTTGCTTCATTTTCATTAGTTTCAGATCTAGTGTTCATGTGAAAACCCTTTAGCAGAAAACATGAGTTTTTTTTTTAATCCAAATTGGCACATTCATTAAGCAAATCTATTTTTATAATTTCAAGTTGTGCAATTTTATGACTAATGGAAATAAAGCTAATGTCAACTTAATAATGACATGAGGTGAAGGAGGTCCCAAACCTGTCCATTATGAAGTGAAAAGGGGTTTTAATGGAAACAAAGAAAGTTGCAGGATTTGCACTGGAACAACAGGGACTGAGATGAGCAGATCTCAGCAAGAAACAATGACAGTTTGAATAGTGATGAGGAGTGGCGTCTTTTCACGGGAATGTCAAACTACTGAGGAAGAGTACTAAACAGAAAAAATGAGGAAAGGAAAGAAACTAATTAAACCAGAGAACACAGACAGAGCTGAAGTAAATACAGGATCTCTTAGCTAGACTGAAAAACCTAACTCAGAAGAGCAGAAACAAAATTGGTCTCATGGAAAAACACAAATATAATTAATAAAAATTCAGCACACAGAAATAAGGAGGGATTTAAGCAAACAAGACGAAGAAAACCAAAGACAATTTAAGCTTTGACATGATATAATAAATCACTCTGGTTACTAAGAGTGCTGTGTGCTTTCCTTTAACACCTTAAGAACATAGCCTTGCTATGTTTTGAGAATTATTGTTACATAAGAAGCTTGGAATTACTTGTGCTGTTTTTTTCCTTCTGGTGAAGACTTATTTTAATCAGTTTGGGAATAAAAATGTTTTAGTGGAGCTAGAAAATCATATCCAACTACAAAAATGACTGAACTGGGTGGAAAGTCGCTGCTGATGACTTTCATTTCCATTACAATTTATTTCATGCATTGTCTTGTTTAGTCAGTCATTATATTATTACTAATAAGTTAAAGTGAACTGACAATAATTCACTTTCAATTGTATTTCAAATTAATTTCTTAAAATACATATTGATAAATATGCAGGACCCTCTTCATTCTTTTGTTGTAAATGGACAATGGACTGACTTTCTTTTTTTCTTTTGTTAAGTAGATTATGAGACCGATATATTTTTAAAACATTAATATGACTTCAGTTAGCTATCAATCTTGTAACAATAAGTCCAGCTATGCAAGTCAACAGATTGCATGAAACTTTGATGTCCTGGAGGAGTGAGAGCGCAGAGGAAGCTCCTCCTGTAGCAGAAGGAAACCACCAGGAGAACCATGTCTGTCTGAACTACATGAGGGTCAGGGAAACGGGAAAACATGCGACTAACTCAGGAACTCTGGGTGTCATCTGCGTAACCCGGCAGCTCATCAAAAAGGAAAGCTTTAAACATCATCCTGAAAGTAGACGGGGTGACTAAAACAGGAGGAGACGCTGATAATTGGCCTTTCTACCATTCTAGCTCTAAAAACTACCAGCAGACTGGAGATCTCTGTGGGAAACATATGGAATACTCATTTTTATCTAAGGCTGAGCTTGAGTCTTCAGAACGTTTTATGTGAGGAGAATAATTTAAATACTAACGAAGCAAAGCTAAATTGGTGAATAGTGTCTCCCCTTCTAATTTTGTTTTACTGAAATTTTATGATGTGCTAACATAGCAAAAGCAATGCTATGCTAGGACTCTGGAATGCTGTTTGCTCTGAATTTTGAGTTATTTCCATTATTACCAGAAGCCTCTACAGAATAACATAAAAAGTTAATTTGTAAAAACCAGAACATGTCTGGTTTTTGTTGCTACTGGGTACAAATGAGACTGTATCACTCTTCATTCCATCTGAAGCTTTGTGGCATTGTAACTGAGGAAGACACTTCAAAAAATAATGCAGTTATTAGATGTTTATATCTGTTCTGGGAGGAAACTCTCATCACCTAGAAAGATACAGCAAGGAACATCACAATTTTTCATAAACATATTTCTAAAGGTGATATTATTGTGATCAACAATAATATTGTTGTTTTGAGACCATTTTTGAGTACTATTATGATAATGGCATAATAATGCAAGAACATATTGTGAAAGCTCAACTGGAAGACATTTTAAATATCCAAAATAAACAAAACGACAGAAAAAAAAAAGAGTCACAAACTGTAAATAAAGTTGTCTTTCAAACAAAGACCTAGCTGAGACCAAAGCACCAAGACTTTTATCATCCAGTTTCTGATAGAAAGAAAAGAGATAAATGATAAATTGTGCAAATGGAAATGATTGAGCCCGTTTTAGTTTAATATGTGATTAAGTGATTTATTGCGACAGGCATGTCCTTTAGACATAAGGTGAGGGACTGTGAGCTTTCCTTTGAACATCAGGAATCATCAGGTGGTCTGAATGTCTGATTAGCAGACAGAAACCAGACAGAAACCTTGGGGCATTTTCTCAACTTCAAGCATCTGTGATAACTGACCAAAGTCTTTTACATCCTTAGCTTGTGTGGGAATTTCAGACCAGCCCTCTTTGCAGAAAGGTTTTAAATCAAATGCATTGAAAGTCCAACGTCCTGTTTAAGGTCATGCTGCAGTATCTCAATTAAAATCAAAGGCTACTATGACTCAGTCACTCAAAAACCTTTATTTTGCTTTTTTCTATTCATTGACACACCTGCTGCTGTGCTTCAGAGCAGATAACGACAATGGCTTGATTTCCTGCTGCATAACTGGGGTTACTTGAGCTTAAGGTCACAATCTGTTGGATGCATGAAGAAAGCACAATTCATGCTTTTATATAATATAAAAGCATGAACTGTTGCTAATAATATAATATAATATAATATAATATAATATAATATAATATAATATAATATAATAGTGTCCTGATCAACTCTGAATATGTGTAATCTAAGATAATCTGCAGTTTGTTCCTAGATGTCCCTTTGACAGCATGAAACACTAAGATAAAGAAAATTACAGTATATAAATACAATTTAGAGTAAAAACATGTCACTGATTAAGACCAAACTGCAAAATAAAAAAATAAAAAGACACCATTAAATAAATGTTTTAAATTACAAATCTACCACATAGCTGGTCATTCTTTGAATGCAATTCAAATATTTTCTGTCAGCAGAGGTTGGCAGAGTACCCACAAACTTTAATCAAGTAAGAGTAGCTAATTACTTTTACTTCAGCAAATTTTTACTGGAGTAAAAGTAAAAGGTAGCCATCCAATAAATGATTCAAGTAAGAGTAACAAAGTAAAAAAAAGTCTTCTCAAGAACTGAGTGACTGATGAAATGATCAATCATTTAATATTGACAATTTACATCATCAAATGGATCAAAATATAAAGTTAAGAGGAAATTTTGGTATTTTAAATGACAATATATAAGTTACAAAAAATAATAAAATCAGGCAAAGGAAAATTTGTCCAAATCAGTTTATTTCAATGAAGAAAACTCATGAAACTTTAACAAAAGCTGCAGGTGTCTATGTATGTGCGCGTGCTCTTGTGTGTGTGTGTGTGTGTGTGTGTGTGTGTGTGTGTGTGTGTGTGTGTGTGTGTGTGTGTGTGTGTGTGTCTGCGGAATTTTTTGGTTAAAACACTCTAGAATCCAGACATTTTACTAAAGTAAGAGTAAAGATACTTAATAATAAAATTACTCAAGTAAAAGTAAAAAGTACAGCGTAGTAAAATACTCCTAACAGTAATTTTTTTTCAAAGAGTTACACAAGTAAATTGAGTCAATGTAACCAGTTACTGCCCAACTCTGCCTGTAGGGACATAAGGAGCTCCACATGTTGATGATTTGCATCAACTGTTAATGTAAGTCATCTTTCTATTCAAACTGGATCATTCATGAGTTACTGAACCAGAAACCTAAATGTTCCTCAGCACAGGAGGAGCCTAAGAAAATCAGTTTGAGTTTAATGAAATGTTCAAAGTTCAACATACTGAGTTTCTTTAGGACATGACAGCGACATGATCCAACAGGCTCCAAGTCTTAACAGCTCAATTATGTCATCCTCTGTGGCCTGATTGTTGGAAGTGACAGAAGATGTTACACAGTCATTTAAATAAGAAAGGAGTTGAAGAGATGAAATTACCCCCAGCATAAAACCATACACAACCTCTGATTAATCTACAGCACAGGTGTCAAACTCTGAACCATGAAGCTCGGAGTCCTCCAAGGTGTAGATGTGTCTCTGCTTGAACACACCTGAATCAAATAATTAGGTGATTAGCAGCAAATTGGCTGCATGCTGAGGAGGTTATTCAGCCGTTTGATTCAGGAGACGTTTCAGAGCCGCAACCTCAAAATACTGGAGTTTGACACCGCTGGTCTAAAGGAATGCCAGTTTGCTTTTGTTACTCCGCTTAGTCTTAAAGTGTTTCGTCTTGCAGTTTCCCTCCAAAATGAGTCAGAATTATCTGTACGGCACATTTCAGCAACAAGGTAGTTCAAAGTGTTTTACATCATAAAGACGTCATGCAATCATCAGATATGAAACAAACAAAAAAACGCAACATTTTGTCAAATTCCATCATCAAAATTTTCAATGCACATCAGATATATTGATCAATGTTTCACTTATTCATCAAAATCAACCTTAAACAGGTGGGTTTCTAGTACTGATTTAAAGGAACTTGGTGTTTTGGCATTTTTCTGGAAGTTTGATCCAGATTTGTGGTGCATAGAAGCTGAATGCTGCTTCTCCATGTTTGTCTCTGGTTCTGATGCAAAGCAGAAGCAGAAGCAGAAGACCAGCGAGGCTGTTGTTTTGTCAACCTACCAGGCCTATCAAGTCTTCTGGTTCTGCTCTGCATTCCCAGAACCAGAAGCAAACATGGAGAGGCAGCTTTCAGCTTCTATGCTCCACAAATCTGGAACAAACTTCCAGAAATCTACAAAGCATCAGAAAAACTGATTTCCTTTAAATACTAGAAACCCACTTGTTTAGAGCTGCTTTTGTAACATAATAAATTAAACATTAATCCACATTCTGATGATAATTGACTAAATTAATGTCAATTGTTGACTTTGTGTTTTATGACTTTTGTATTTTTGTGTTTTTATGATGTATGTTATGATGTTCCAGCATCATGACACTCATAAAACATGATCTGTTCACTTTCTAACATGCCAGATTTTATCTTAAAAGAGGTATTTAAAGCAAAGGAGATTGAAAAAGATTTTTATGCTGCTCTATGTGCAGTTTAGGTTACAAATGCTAAACTGTTTCAAAAGAACCAAATCCATCTAGAAACCAGCGAGCAGAAATCCAAAGTTCCTAGATTAAGTGCTGTATTAACATACGACAGGAGGAATAAGAATAAATTGGAACTTAAGTATCTGAAGGAGAACAAAAAATAGTATTTTTCAATGAAAGAAGTCATGAATAACAAAAGACAGGATTAGTTATTTTGAAGCGGAATTTCTGTATTTGAAGTAGCAAGATAGAACGAGAAAAACATGAAGTGCATATAAAAAAACAACATAAAGCATCAAGTAAACAAAGCAAAGAACAATCAAACTATGAACTGAAACACCAAATACAAAGTTATCAAAATCAAAGCAAAACAACCATCGCGCACAAACATGCACACGCATGCATACCATGACAGCTTACACCCCACATGTCCTGCTACATACTTCAGTCTGATGTAACAATTGCTCTGTTTTAGCCATATTTCATCATTTTATCCTCTTCAGAACCAAAAGCAGTGCATGTGGACCGTGTGTGTGCAGGCCGGTCTCCACCTCATCTATTCATTTCAATGTCTACAATCGTGAAGCTGGGGACTCAACACACAACTTTCCCAGTCCTCAGATTCAGAAAAGACTTGAAGTTTGCTTCAAGTCTTTAAGTCTTGACGTTTGCTGGCTGGGGATCAAACATATGATCCCCAGTATGTTGGGGATCATATAGGGATCCCAGCAGGTGACAAGTTGTTGGCAACTTGTTCTGGTTCTTGTCACCTGCTGGGACCCGCATATGATCCCCAACTAACTGGGTATCATAGGTTTGAAGTGGGACCAGGGAGGACATCAAACCAAGCAGAGCCAGCCAAATACATCAACAGTTTTTAAGCTAACCAGAGAAAATAAACCAATTTCAAAGCAGTCAATAAACACCTCATCTTAAAATGTGTCTCTGCCTCAATTTCTAATTAGTTGTTGGCAATACTTTTGCACTTGTAATCAATCAGTAATGAATCACATACTGGACTACTCCAATACAGATTTGGCCTGGAAAGATCAAACCTGATTGATTGGCTGAGTTTGGGTCGGTTCTGTTCTCCGGTCCTCATCCCGGCTCACACCCTCAACAGATTTACTGCCAACTTGTTCTGCTGACTGTCCTTAACTAAACCAGATGGAAACACAATCACAGCTAAAACTGTGTGCCAAGCTTTTCATAAAGATTGTATACATTTATATTTCTATATTCAAACATAAGACACAAAAAGTTAGTATGCTGGTCACAAAATGAATGATGTTGGTCATATTTTCTAAATCGCGTGACTGAATTTCTTTTAAACCTTTTGGACATATAATTTAATGATGTCAAAGTTTATGATTCTTATAAGTGATTTTTTTATAATTAAAAAAATGAATGTTTTTTTTCTTCCTGCTGTTCAGAAAAACAATGTAAACATCAGAATAACTCTTGTTTACAATCCAAGCTGATAAAAATGTGTTTTTCCACACATCCAGTGGGACATGAAGAGGAAAAGATAAACGTACAGCACCGTGTCTACCATTGACTTGATAAACCTGCAGAGACAGATTCTAACAAGTTTCATTCATTTTTACACATAGAGGAACCATATTGATCATTAAACTCTGGTAGTTTGAAATCAGAGTATCATTCCTGTTTTCTTTTCCAATTGAAAAAGTGATTGTTCTTCCATCTCAGAAACTCCAGCAGCTGAGTCTGAACAGAATAAATCTTCATGTAAAGGTCGCTATGCCAAGCAGCCAAACAGAGAATGGAGGAAGTGGTGGAGCTGAGACCTTGTTAACGGCTAAAAACTGGAGTTAATGAGTATCACTGATGGTTCATTTTCAAATATAAAATTAAATTTAGAAGAGCTTTGGATTCTCTTATCAATTTCTTGAATTTGACCAACAAACACACTAGAATACTTTGAGGAGCTCTTTGTGTCACGTTTAGAGTTGATTATTTAATGCATATTTCTGTAGTCATAAAACAGCATTCAGGTGAGATACATTTATTTATGTAAATTTAATTATGGTAAAGCTGCGTAAAAACTTTAATAATCTGAAAATGTAATAAATAAATAAATAAAAAGTTCTGCCTTGAATGAGGCAAAAAAATTCTGTTAAAATGTATTTAACAAAATCCCAAATAGCAGAAGTATTGTTACATTTAACAAGACATTTAAAATAAATGACACAAAAGCATGGTTTAATAATTAACTTTTTATATCATCTGCAGATTTGAGGAGATTCTGCTGAATAATCCATGACTTTATGTTTCCATGGGAAATAAACCAGTGATGTGTTGGTGAAAGAGTCAGAGCTAAGCACCAACTCTTCATGATAAAAGACTAGAGCTGAGTTGTGTCTAGTGGCCCTGTGGAGTTAGGGGCCAGACTTTATTTTAATAGGCACAACATGTTGCCAGTGACATAACAGGACAGACGAGGACAGCGGTGTCCAACTCCAGTCCTCATTACTCCCTGTCCTGCATGTTTCGGGATCCCCCAGGTTCATCACAACCGAATGAAATGAAGGGTTCATTACCAGGCCTCTGCAGGACATGATTACACACCGAGGAGGAAATTCAACCATTAATTGGGGCAGGAAGAAATCAAAAGACATGAAGGACTGGAGTTGGACACCCGGGGACTTGGATTAAACTGCAGTGTTAAAGCTACAGGGTTCTCAGTAAAGGGGGTTGTTGGAGAATTGATTAGGTATTCCTGGAACACTGAAATTACACTGGAGGACAAATTCCACACGTCCAAAATGTGAAAAGATACTTTCACATTTTCTCATTTTTAAGATGAATAAAAAAGGGTTTTTTTCATCTTTAGTCCATTTTTATTTAAGAACTGTTGTGAAAGAAATCTAAATAAATCTAGGTTAGGTCACCCAGTCCATCATGTTTTTAAAAATCAGATTTCCACAAAAAGGTTTCTTCTTTCCACACATAACCAAACATGATTCTGTCATCAGATGAAGTCATTTATCTACATTTTAAGAGGCATAATGTATTTTCCAGGCTCAGAGAACCATCTTATAGCACAATAAAGTAACTCCAGTAATAAAAAGGCTTCATATATAATGTATGACTTAAGAGAAATTTGACTTCTCATCATAGTTGTATTGGAAAAAAAAGACCTGTCTCTTGAAGAAGCTCCTACCCTTTCTGACCCTCCACCTTCAGAAAGGTGGAAGGTCATAGACGAAGCATATACAATGCTTCTCTAGCATGCCGTTTAAACTGGAGCATAATTTGAATGATAAGCTCTGCAGTTCCACCAGCTGCTTGCTAATTTCTGTTGTTGCTAATCTAGAAATTTTGTACATTTAAAGGGAAATAAACAGGGTTTCCAACAGTATAAAATGTATTACCAAGAAATATTGTTACCACAAGCAACTAATCCACCAAACACACATTTCCTTACTTAATGTGTGAAGTGTAGAAACCTGAGAATCAACAATGACCTGAATGTAAATACATATTTGAGTTTGTATTTTTTTGTGTACTTTTGATTATTTGTGAATAAGACAAAAATACAACACACCATTCAAAATTCAATTTACCCAATTAGAGCATAATCATGAATATAATCATAATAAATATGTAAAGCTCTGTTTTCTTCTAGCTAGAAACATTCCTAGCAGAGCATAGTTTATTCTTCTATAAACTATAGTAGAATAAACTTGTTCACTTCAGAACAAGTGAACAATCTTTCACTTGTTCTCCTGAAAATGACAAAAAAATGTAAATGTTCACTGAAACAACACCAGCTCCAAAGTGTCAGCTGCTTTCTAAGCAAAGTTTCATCAGAAAATCCATAAAAGAGGAGAAACCAATGAAAGTGCTTGTGGGCTTGTTAGCAAAGTAGCAGATGTAGTCAAAGAAAAGCTGCCTGGAGGCAAAGTGGTGCCAAAAAAGATCAAGAAAAATGAACAAAACAAAACACTTCTCATCGTATTCTTATGCACCGCCAGTGTGAACACGCTAAGAACACGCTGCAATTCCAAAATCATATATCTGCAAATAATTGTTTGAGAATGAAAGCACTTCAGAGGAAATGGTGAATGTGAGAGGAAAGCTGCAGTTTTAGGTGACAGGCGCTGCTACAATTTATGACAGCCCTAATGTGTGCGTGTGTGTGTGTGTGTGTGTGTGTGTGTGTGTGTGTGTGTGTGTGTGTGTGTGTGTGTGTGTGTGTGTGTAGTGTTTGAGCCCACCCATGTGTGTCACCTGCTGACTGAATAACCGTTGCACACGACATATCTACAATAAAACCCCCAGCTTCAAACGCTGAAGCTGTGTGAAATTAGCTTGGGCTCGGCGTCTCCGTTGCCTAATGGTGTTTATTGCCACCTGGGCAGCTGATGTCTCTGGGAACCTGCCGCAGGTGCACAGGCTACCTGCTAGCAATGCTCGTTAGAAACACCTTCTGCACCATGGCTAATTTAGAAAAAGATCAAAAGAGAACACTGAAACCAAACAGGACAGAGGAAAACAGAAGCAACACAAAGAATGATTTATATTTTTTAAACAAATAATGTCAACCTTGTAAAATTCAATTTGATGGTAATTACCCTTCAGCTCTCTTTTTTATTTCTCTTTAAGCCAGCAGCAAAACATCCCAGCAGCAACACAGCGGATGTGCCAGTCATTCTCCGCAGGTCACTGCATTGTAAAGAGATGGTCAGGGCTGCTGTCTTCGCCTTTCAGTCCTTTTTTTTGTTTTGTGCCATTGACTGCGATTCCATTAACCATAAGATTGAGCAAATTAAAATCATTAAAGTAAATTTGGAGGAGCAGAGGGAGGAGAAGCAGGAGGAGCAGAGGGAGGAGCAGCGGAGGCTTCGTAGAATTAAACTGTAACCAAACGGGATCCATTCATAATAAGTTTGGTTTGTGATGCTCCTAAGCCCCATGTGGTCAGTGTGATAATTTGACTCCTATAGAGTAACTATCCAGAGATCATCAGTATCAGCCGGTGTTTGGGAAAAAAAAAAAAAAAAAAGTCAGACCGACTTTGTGCAACGAACTTTTCTCCGCTGCTCACAAAGAATGATGTGTTTATTGCTCTTTTAATTCTGCGTAATAGACTTAGTAAAAGCGGGAGAAGGGGAGACGGTGAAGGGGTTAATATTTACCGTCAAAATAGCTCATAAAGCATCCAGACTAGTCGACATCGACTCGACTATTATCATGAAGTAGTCGACCTTGAAAAATATGTAGTCGTTCAACCCCTAGTGTGGGTTTGGTTGGACCCATTTCTAAACCCAAGGGTTAAGTCAAAAGTTGAAGTCCACCCTGAGCTGCATGCAGGTGAAAGTATCAAACAGAAACCTATTGCTATGATATAGAATTACATTTTAAATTTAAATTTTATTCTTAATCTGAATCTAAAAACTACATATGTAAAGGAAAAAATGATTGAGACGTACTTAACTATTTAACCCAGGGTTTTTTCTTCGTGGATGGTTTGACACTGAAAGCGTGCCGCCCTCTGCTGGACAATTTGTTACATTGCATGAGTTTATGTGCGCATATCTGTAAACATCAGACTGAATAATAAAAGGTGCGCTAAATGTAGGGGATTTCGGAGACTGACAGACTTAACTATATACAAAATCTAGAATAGAACTACGTCTGGAATACATGGCAGATAAACAGTCTGTGGAACCTGGGCGGACTCCTTTACAGTCACCCGGAAAACTCGGGAATAAGTGATGGAGATGTGGTGTGGGAGGGGATTTCCTTCTGGGTGGATGGATGGTTCTGCTGATAGAATGAAGTAGTTCATGACCTGTGAAAGGAATCATTGTATCGCGCCATTAATGACCAAAAAGGTAAATAAGCAATAATGAAAGATGAACTATTTTGAACTATTTTGCACTCTGATACACTGATTTGAATTTATTGTATTGCTCCTAATTCTAACTGTCTTATATATTTAAAAGTAAACAAATAAAACAATAAAATCACACATTTTTTTTTATCTTGGGAGGCAAACACGACTTGGTCGCCCCTCTCGCTGGTGGGTCTGAACTTTTCTCGCCAGGTTAGAAATGGTGCGGACCTTAAAGAAAGTGATAAACAAGCCACGTGACCCAAACCCTGCCCTCGAAAAGAAGACGTATTTAACGAAGTCACGCTGGGACTTGTATTTTGCGACCTCCCGACGCTACTGACGTTTGGCGCCATTATTAACTACATTTCCCTTGTCTCCATGCGCGGCTGGGGGTGGGGCACTCGGGGACATGCTGCTCTCCTTGGAGTCCATACTGTCCAGTTGTCAATGTGGTCCTGAAACATTTGTGAGTGTTGAATGGCCCTGAAGACTCCGCCGTGTAGCTGAACTCTGACTCCAACAGCGCGTAAGTTCAGCGCTGCATTCTGATAGCTGCAGAGTGTCTGGCTCAGCCAATCGCAGCTGATTTTACTGATAACTACCTTTAGCAGTGGCGCTAGCTGAAAGCTAACTAGCTAACGTCAGTAGCAAAGTTGGCAGCTGTTCACATTGTTGTGTTTTCTGACCCCCGTGTTACATTTTTAGCCAGGGTATTGAGTTTTCTTAACCTTTCTAAATCTCTGTTTTATCGCTGGATTAAGGAGCTTAATCTGCTGTAAGCTCGTTTCAACGGAGGGAACCAGAACGGTGGCTCTTGTCCTCCAGCACTACCTGCCCAATGTCAGCTAGCTTAGCATGACTCTGTAAACAACAGCTTTACTGAAGCTTTAATCTCCTGGTTATTGCTTAAATTAACCCCAGTAAATATAACGTCACAAAATGGCTTTATTATAATAATCTTAACCTCAAGTGTCTAAAAACTTGTAATTCATGGCAAACCAGAGTAATGACTTAATCATTACTCTGTCGAACGTTTCTGTGGATGAAACTTTTCCTCATTGCTGTATGAGCCAGTCTGGATCAAGCTGTCTTGATCCGGACTGGCACTATGCTGTACTATAATGTACAGCCATAGTGCTGTACATTATGGCCAGTCATATCTACTTTAGTCTCTAATATTACTGTCATGAATGTTAACTGGGGTCTGTAGATATTTAGCTACAGATACAATTTCAATTAATTAAAAGGAAAGTTAAATGTTCCCATAGCTTATTTCATCAAAGTATGTTAAAAAAGAGTCATTCTGCATATTGATTCTGTGGCCAGGGAAGATCTGCAGTAGCAGTCAGTCTTGCAACAAATCTGAAGAGGCTTCTGACTAAAGATTGTTTCTGTATTATGACCTCATGACTATAATAACATGCTAACAGCTCATTAGACAATATCACTTAGTAACATGTCCTTGATGACACCAGGGTTGTTGGCAAGCACCACTAATCCACCACAACTACATAAAAATAATAATTAAAAAAATTGAGCAAAAGTTCTTTGAGCTGCAAAGCATCCAAGGATGGGATGAAATGCTGGCACATTCCTGTCATCTGTGATGGACCTGGAATAGTATAAAAAAAAGAAAAATCTCTTATAATATTCCCAGATTGTTGGACAGCAACAATTGCTTTATCTAAGGTTGTTGCTGATGAACTATGTGAACACACAACAGCAAACATCTCTGCTTTTGGAGCTTCTGTCACACTTAAGCTGATTACCTGATGAAGCTCTTTGGAGTTAAAGAACCTGCTACTTTATGTTTTTACTCTCTCCTAAATTCGACCAGGCACCCAACAAGGAGCTGGTATGTCAGGATCAGGAGCCAGAGGCCTAAAGCTGGAATCTTACAGAGTGGAAGACAAACAAAAACTCTGACTATGTACTTTATAGAGAGGCAGTTAACACAACATGAGCTGAAAATATGGATAAAAGGAATAAGGGCGGCTTAATAAGCCTGGTCAGATCACAAACACTGACTGACTCAACTAACTAACTAACTAACTAACTAACTAACTAACTAACTAACTAACTAACTAACTCTTATCTGTAGTCCCAAAATAAGGTTAACTAACTAACTAACTCTTATCTGTAGTCCCAAAATAAGGTTAACTAACTAACTAACTCTTATCTGTAGTCCCAAAATAAGGTTAACTAACTAACTCTTATCTGTAGTCCCAAAATAAGGTTAACTAACTAACTAACTCTTATCTGTAGTCCCAAAATAA
>CAEGAF010096680.1:0-22707 GCA_903067075.1 Micropoecilia bifurca | reverse complement strand
ACTGATTAAAAGCACCAACTACACAATACCTGCTCTGGTTGGACACAGACTGAAAGTGGACAGCTGGACAAAATGAAGCAAAGAAGTGGAGAAAAAACATGTTTCTTTTAGTTGAAACAGTCCAAACTGTAGCTTCATGCATTAGTAAAGTAAATAAAGAGAACCAAGTTCCTGCTCTGAATAGTTTGACACCTTTTAAACCTGAACATCTGAAGGAATCACTCTAAGCCTGATGACCTGGTGAAGCAAGCAGTGAGTGAATAAGGTGACTGTTGGATGATACGATACTTGCAGATGAATATCGATTTTTTTTTTTTTTTTTTTTTTTTTTTATAGGAAAGAAAATATCAATATAAATCACGATATCGATATTATTATACAGCTCTAGATAACAACAGAGTTTCACAGGATTTATACAAAAAAAATACATAACTGACATATAAGTATGGTTTGTGGACGAATGAGTGTAACCCATATATTTGTGTCTTGTAGACTGTGACAATAATACTCCCAGTCAGAAGGTGGCGCCAAATGAGAAAAAGAAGAAACATGATTTTATTGTAGAATTGAGAATTGAGCATCCGTAAAGAAACGGATGTTTTTCCAACTGAATGAATAAAAAATTCATTCATTTTATCTTTTTACGTTCTTTTCTTTACTCTTTTGAGAAAAACAATGGCGAGAAAGAGGGAAGTATGTCAGCTATGCTAGCTTGACTATGAAAACCTTAACATGTAGATGTGCTGTGGAATTCTGTGGGTTTCGGTTCAGCTGCTAAATAAAAAAAAGGCAACTAACAGATCATCAGTAAAGCTGGTGTTTAAATTAATCAACCAGTGCTGTTAGCTTAGCTAGTAGCAGCGTTAGCTAATCTACCACAGCAATCACTTAATAATTGGAGAAAAAACATCAAGTCTGAAAACATGAAACTGTAACTTCCTGAGTGTCCAGTTCTTTGCGTGGGAAATGTTTTGAGTATTTTATTTTTTGTGTGTGTTGAATCTTGAAACATAAAGTGGCGTTGTTGTCAGTTGCTATGGCAACGAGTCAGCGACACAGAGCGAGAAAAAAAATTGTTCTGAGTTGTTTATGGTTTTTCTGCGTTATTTTCCCCTTTGCTTTGAAGCAAAGCGCTAAATTAATAACAGCTTCAGGTTTCATTGAGTGAACGGGACTGTCGATGTAAAAGAATCGTCTTTTTCGCCATCCAGCGTTGTGCGCATGCATTAAATTACTGAATGTAAATGAAAACACGAATGAGGTCCATGCAGCAGCACGCTATCGCCCCCTAGATGCTAAAAGAAATAACGCGTCTGAGTCCTTCCTCAGTGCAAATTCAACCTTTGGTTTGGAACGAACATTTTGTGAATAGATGCTGTCAGTAGAACAGAGAAAATCAAGAACTACTTCCTTTTTTTCTTCAAAATAAGAGTCCTGAAGGTCGATGCGCTCTCCTTCATATCCGGGCTTCTTAATGGCACCTTTACCCTCAGCAGACAGTCACATGCTCGCAGCAGCTAATATTGCTTTGTGACAGATTGTACTGAAAAGTTTTAATATTGTGAGATCTGCTGTCACCAGATCTCATTACGCCGCTAATACACATGTGTGAGAATCAGGACCGAATATCAGCTGTAGCAGGGAGGGCTGCCACTCAAACAGAGTCTCAGGGAACCAAAAGAAATTGGGATCATCTCCTCAATATTCTTCTGTTTTCAGTGTTTTGTCAATGCTGTGCACACTGTGCCCTACTGGCATTTCCTAAGGCTGAAGATTTCCCTGTAACCATCTCATTTAAACACTGGCAGGTCATCTTGAGTCAATTTCCACCCACATTAACACTTTGTCTGCAAGTAAAGAATATAATGTTTCGAAAATATAAAGCATCAATTTTCTCCCCCAAACACTCCTGAATTGGACACCAGAATCATAAATGACATCCGTATTAAATCTTTGAGATTTGAAGAACAAACTGATCTACTGAAACGATCAGAAAGATTCATCACCATAGGGGCATTTGTTCATGTTGTTAATCTGTTAGTTTGCGCACTTCCATGAAAAATACAAACATAACCCAAGTTTACGTGAAAAGTAGATTGCATAGAAACCAACCTGATCAAATGTAAAATATGACCAACAGCTTTATATGGTCATTAAGGAAGTCGCTGCTAAACACACAGAAGTCTACCAAACATTTTAAAAAAGTAACATTCCCTTCAGCAGAGCCAGTCTGAAGGCACAAAGCAGAACAAAAGCAGCTAGCTAAAACGCTAGCACCGCTAACTTTAAAGAACTAATCAGAAGCTGTTCAACCAACAGCTTCTGATTAGCATGGTGCTTAGCAGAAGCTAATGCTAAACGGCTAAATTCAGCCATATTCACACTGACCATGTGACCCAAGGAGAATTGTACGGTTTAGGTTTTCCCTTTGAGAAACTTCAAACTCTCGTTTTGTCTTGATTAGCAGTGGACCAATTTATTGGTGTCGATATTTACACATGTAGCTGATCTATCTAAAAACCAACCACAATCCTCTCCTGGTCGTGTCAGTCACCCCAACTGAGAGACTTTCTTTCTATTTTTAGCAACATTTCAGACAAGAAAAATTGGTGTCATCCAAAATCTGCATCGGTTGGTCAGGATCTTTACAGATTGGTGATTGACTGCAATCTAGGTGTCGTAAACAATTATTTTAGTAACCGAGTATTCTGTTGATTATTCTTATGATTGATCAAATAAAAAATTTGGTGAAGTAAAAATAGTAAATTCTACCATAACAGCAGCACTACTAACGGATATCAGCATCGGCCTAATTTCTCATTATCGTGGTTCCCTAACAGCAACTTTTCTCTATTTTTTTTTTAAGAAAATGACGCTGTAACAATAACAGCCACATTTTTAAGTTAACCTGAACAAAATTATACAAAATAATAAAAAAATGTCTATAAACCAGTTTTTAGTTGATGTCTTCAGTCAATTTAGTAGCTGAACTTTCACTTTGCCAAAATGTTTATAGCGTCTATGTCCATGTTGGTGACGGGATTTGGTTCCTAAATATAAAACACAAATAACAGTTACGATCCGTCGTGATTTTATGTTTCAGATTCGTCCATAAAGCTGCAGTTACACTAACGATCAACTAACTATCAGCCGCCAGTTCAGTCCATCTGCTCACCTGTGTCAACACACCTGTGTCGCTCTGACCGCCGTTCAGGTGTCGCTCCAGTTAATTTCCTTATTGGTCCCCCGAAAAACAAGAAAAACCCAGACATCATCATCGAACTTAAAAATCGGACGTTGTGCTGCTAACACTTAGCCAGGACTCTTGGGTGGAAGTGACAGCGCCACTAGCGGAACAAGTCGGCGGCGGGCCAGGGGGCGGAGCCTAACGGATCGTCACCGGGCCCCTTACCTGCATCGATTGCGCCGCTAGAAACTGTTGAGGGGGGGAGGTTAGGGCCGTGTTTCTCTTTATTTTTAGACAGGAAGCATTTTGGCCAAACCATGAGTGAAAAAGTCACTTGGACTGACTAGTATATATTCCATTGGGGAACGTGACTTTAACATTAAATATACCTTTCTCAACAGGCGAGGGCGACTTTCTCCGTCTATGATCAGACATTTAAGCGACTTGAAACCATTTCTAACCCTCCATGGCACCTCCAGACCCGGACCCCCAACCGGCCCGGGCCCCCCAGCGCCCCCCCCACAGCCCCGCGCCTGTAAATAACGACCCATCGGCCGGAACACGATGCGCTAAATAACGAAACATAAATTAACGAAGCTTCAAGGCAGATACATTTCCCAGAGGAATTTCAACAATCAGGGAACTCAAATCATTCAGACACTCCTAGTCTGAATAAAATATGTTAAATAAGTTTTGCCTTCACATGAAATACACAAACTATGATTCTGTTTTTAAACTGAGCTTATGCTGGTTTCCTTCCTATGAACGAAACTTTATAGACTTTTGCAGTTTCCTGCAGTCTGAGCCTTAATTCCTGCTGTTTCATCAGAAAGATGAACGGCCTTCGGTGGAGCGAAGTGATTGAGAACCGACTGTGATGAACCAGTAAACGTCCAGCCTGAAAGCCACACAGAGTCCACACACTTCCGCTCGTCATTAAACGGATCGATGCAGCTTCGCTCAATTTATTTGCCGTATTGACTCCGGTGTCTGCTGAATGACTGAAGGATGAAGATAAAGATTAATCGGCTCTATTGCTCCCAGATTTTCTCATCCAGAGACCAAAGTAAATCTGCTTTTATCTCCCTGGTGGAAAGATGAAAACATGTTTAACTCCACAAGAAATACAAGACATTTTCTGCCCTTTTTTACATACTTAAAAAGAAAAAAAGGATAATTGCATGCCTCTGTCAACATTTAACACTTTTATCAAATTTTGATTTTCTTTATTCATCTTAAATGACAATATATTTTGCCTAAAAGTAAAATATTTCTAATATAATGAAGCAAAATAAACAAAACCAGTCTGAAGTTACAGAGCTGTTTTCCTGCTTCACTGAAGCCAAAAATTATTTCTACTTTAGTTATAACATTTACAAGTAAAAACTAACTTCCAGCCAAATTTTCCTTGATTAAAGGAATAAATTTACAATATTATAATATAAATATTCTCTGGCATTATAAAGTTGGGAATTGGCATGAAATAAAATCCTTTCTGGTCTCGGATGAAGTTTTCTGGGTGTAAATTCGCCATGCAAACGGGATCCGAAATACATTTTATGTTGCAAATGTCACAAATATCTGCCTTTCTGATGTCAGCAAATTTCTACATTTACAATGTCAGCAAATATAGTTTGAATTTGTGAATTTATGCCTTTAATCATGGAAAATTCTCATTTTTCTATCAAATGCAAAAACCTTTTAACACCAGAAAATATAACGAGTCAGGGTTTTACTTATAAATATGTGACATTTTTGTATTTTTTTATTATTTGGTGGAAATGTTCTGTGGCCATTCATACAAAAAAAGATCTGAAAAGACTTACATGCACATTAATGCTTTGTGTTTTCAAACTGTATCCTTTTCTATGTTTTTTCTACATCATTTCAAAAATAATTATGTCTAATTTGATGTTTAAGTGATAAAAACTCTTTTTAGTTTTGTTACGATTTAGATTAATGCATCTTTTATTAATTTTGCTCCTTTAACATTTGGAAAAACCCACTGCAAACATTTGCTAATCTACTGAACCCCCTGATGTTTAATTTAAAGAGATGAGCGCCTGTTCAGTCTTATTGACTGAAATCTCTTTGAAAAATCCGCAGTTTCCTCTTTGCAGCTTTTGTGTTTGGTTTTTAAGCGCCGCTCAGCCGAGCGAGTCTCGTTCCTTCAGCAGCAGCAGCAGCTCTGGACCCAGGAGCTTTGCTGTCGGTCTCACCTGCTCGCTCCACTTTTAGCGATTTGAAAAAGATCCGCTTTTCAGTTCCCAACCAGCCAATCGCTGATTGGAGCACAAAATCATCAAATTATTGTTTCAAATGCGTCTATACATCAATCTGTAATTGACATAACCAATTTGGTTTTTTTAATTAACCAAGAATAACTCAGATTTATCATGATTTATCATGATGTGATAAAATCCCATCCTTGGTGGAAATAATCCTTAAAACGACTCAGCTTCACTCATTTTGGACTAAAAATTAACTTTAGGATTTTTGCACATCTTCACCAGGTGATATGGCAACAGGTCCAGTTTTCGTGTCATGCTTGGAAAAGTAAAACATGGATTCAAAACTGCAAATTTAACAAAATAAAACAAAATCAAATACAAAAAATAGGATTTTTCTCTCTCTCCAAAAACTGAATTAATTAATTTGTACGGGTTTTTTTCAGTTCAGCATTTCAAAATAAATAAAACAACAATTTCTCAACAAAGCTAACCTGAACTGATATTAATCTTACTGAAAATTAAAGCCATAAAGTGTTTGTGAATCACTCTGGACGCGGCGGTTCTGCGTACATTCAGCATTCAGCAGCGTTCTGCATTCAGAAACATCTCTGTCCGTCTTTGAGTCATGGTCCGTTTTTATCTTTTTATTTTTTCACAAAGCGTCCGGGTTGACGGACGGCTGGACGTTGAAGCCAGAGGGCTGCATGTTCTACTTTTAGCCGTAAAATGGGTCACTAATACAAACCGCTGTGCTTGTCTGGATCTGGAGCGTGGGCCTGTGGATGTGGGAGAATGGCACATTTCCCCCAGGGGGCGCCGGCGAGACGGCGAACAGGAGCTTTTCTAGAGTTTTCTTCAAACTGACGAGTTTCTCTGACACTTTGTTAAAAGATTACAAATCCTGCAGTTTTTTTGTCACACATTCTCACTAATTCTGCTCCTGTCTGTCATTTGTAGTGAATCTTGTTTATTCTCTGCACATTTCCGGTTTGTGTGACGCATAAACACGAGACGCCTCTGTCCTCCAGAACATCGGTGGACATGAAACTGTTGATTCTTCCAACCTGATGGTATAGATTGCTGCTGGGAGGCGAAGGAAAACAAAAAAACAAGGCTCTTCTCTCCTCATCTCCACTCTCTCCTCTTCTCTTCATCCCCTTTTTTGTAGTCAGTGTCGCTTAGCAACAGGTCCGTTGGATGAGTGAAACCCAAATTGTCAGAGCGGCCTGGGCCGACTGTTCAGCCCTGTGTGCTTTATAATCACGCTGTGCCGGCGGGAGGCCGACAACTGTGTTTGTGCAAATGAAGAGAGTGCGGCTGGCTGTAAGTGTTTACAAGCCGAGTCTTAGCCGCTTCACCTCCAGGCAGCGTCAAGGAGTGTGTGTGTGTGTGTGTGTGTGTGTGTGTGTGTGTGTGTGTGTGTGTGTGTGTGTGTGTGTGTGTGTGTGTGTGGGAGAGAGAGAGAGAGAGTGTGTGTGCGCTTCAGGCAGATACTTTTTATCCCTCGCACACGTTTGTATGGATCGCCAAGGAGTGAGAAACTTGTCGGCTTCTGCTGTTATCAAAGTGTTTCCTGCCTACATGTGCACAGAAAGCTGAAAAGCAGGATTCACCTTCGATGGGTCTAAATATTTCTAGCCCTGCGTTTTCCCACCAGGTTGGAGTTTAATCGCTGATGTCGGTGCGTTGCTTTTGAGACCCGTGGATGTGCTGATCTCTGCTCTCGGTTTAACTAATTGATCCCCGGAGTTAGATAAACTTAAGCCTGCAATATAAACTGCAGAACATACAGAGAGAAAGAGAGGAGGGAAAAGAGTCGCTGCCCACTTTTACAAACAATTAAGATAAATAAATAAATGGGAAACTTATGAAAACATATCTTCTTATGAAAAATTAAAGACTGGACTTAAAAACTGGTGTTGCGTTTTTGTACTTCATTAATACAAGCACTTAACAAAATCCAGCTAAGTTTTTTCAGTAGATTGTTTTTTTTGGTGTCTAGAAAATAAGTTGTTTCAAAAACCTCCTGATTGTTGAGTTGCATTGCGCCGTTACCTAGCAACCCGAGCAAAGATCCAGCACTTTTGGTCAGCTGTATTTCCCTCTGTATGAGCTTTACAATGGCTTTATGAACCGCTTACTGCAGTATTGTTGGTTGTGCAGGAGTATCCGGTTTAGCTTGTCAAAGATATACGGTTGTATAATTGATTATCTGTTTGCAGCTCTTTTCATGTCTGAGTGTTAAAGGTGAGTTGGGGGCGTGGCCAGCAGCTGCTTGTTTGGATTTAAAGGAACTAGAAGCACTAAAATGGCTCATTAGGGCAGATTTATGACTTTGGACAAAAAAATGTAACAAAATCTTAATTTTTAAATCTCAACTCAAAACCCACCTGTTTAGAATTGCTTGTGGCTAAATTACGGGTTTTGATGTCTTTGATGTTTTGTTTTTTTATGTTTTAATGTTTTTACCTTTACTTCTCATCTATTTATTAACTTCTTTTTATTTCTCTTTCACACGTCTATGTAAAGCCCCACCGGAAAACGTCCCAGTTAGACGTATCAATGCATTTTAACTAAAACTCTCAGATGTGAGAATCCTTGTTAAACAGTGTTTTAACTAAAACTCTGAGGTTTGAGAATCCTTGTTAAATGGTGTTTTAACTAAAACTCTGAGGTGTGAGAATCCTTGTTAAATGGCGTTTTAACTAAAACTCTGAGGTGTGAGAATCCTTGTTAAATGGCGTTTTAACTAAAACTCTGAGGTGTGAGGATCCTTGTTAAATGGCGTTTTAACTAAAACTCTGGGCTGTGAGATGTTTAACTGAAGTCCTACAAAGGGTGCAGGTTTTAATGTTTTTATCTTTTTTAATCTTTTTTCTTTTTAAAATATTCTCTTTGACTTTCTGTTTAAATTCAATGTCACTTGCTGTTTTTATTTTAATTATGTAAAGCACTTTGAAATGCTTTGCTGCTGAAATGTGCTGTACAAATAACATTTGATTGATTGAAATGTGTTTTGTGTATTAAGGAAGCGTAATAGGTCATCTTTAAGGATGAGGTGGGTTTTTTGGGCCATTTTTAAATTTGTGTATTTCACTAAATTGTGGTGGAAACACTTTGCATCACACCGGTTTGCATCCAGCAGCAACAAGCTTGTTTTTAGGAAACACTGATATGTTTTCTTGGTGTGAATGTGTCAACAAATCTGGCATTCAGAGAAGAGAGACTGGAAGAAAGTCAGAAGAAGTTCTGTTTCCAGAGTCGAAGTGTGGGAACCTTCTGGCCTTCACACCAAACCGGGTGTGAGAGGGGTACACCACACTGTTCAGATTTATTTGAGTGAAATTTGACTTGTTGTTGATCTATTACATAAAAGGACATTGAAATAAATGGAAGCATGTGGTTGAATTGTGAGAAAGCGATTTCTGATCTGCATGAGATCATCAGGCATTTTGTCTTAAAGAGCCTCTGTTTACAGCCACATTAACAGCTCTGCCTCCTTTCTACACTTATGCTATTTATTATGTATATTTTATAAGCTGTTACCAGGATATTTAACATTCATAAAAAAAAGTTAAATGCTTTTTTTATTCTGGATCTCTGCAGCTCCAAGTGAAATGTACACAGAAAAAATGTTCTCTGCAAATTTTGGTCCAATTTTTCTTTGAAATAATTCAACACTGAACCGGTTGGCAGAGCAGCTAATCATGTTGAATATTTTTATCTTTCATCTAAGATAAAGATTAATTTCTTAAACCTATTGTATGAATATTTATCACCAGTGCTCCTGCACAGTGTAGAATCTCAAATTCTTGTTTCCCACTTCTTTCTTTTCTTATGTAACTTGTTTCTTGAAATGTTTTGTGCTGTCAGTATATTTTCCTTATAGAACGAACCATCACCTTCCAGTTTCAGGTTTTTAGTTGCAGTGAAGAGAAATAAATTAAAACCGTTCATTTTTGCGCAAAATCCAAGTAGATAAATGAATAAATCACATTGTGGGTGTGTTTTGTTGTAGCACTTTGCCAAGCTGTTCGCTTGATTGTTTCTATTGATTTCTGATGTGATGATGTTGGCTGCTATGGCGGATCAATAGTCCTCTCGATAACCTGCCTCTGATTAAGCAGAGCTGGAACCGATTGATCCCTGAAGATGCTCTTTGCCATTATAGGGTCCGTATGCATTGCTGTATATTTGTACATATGTAACAATAAATTTTTCTTGATGATAAAATGTCCAGAAGTTATTTTGATAAATAATTATATTGAAGTTTTGCAACTATTTACAAGTAATATAATGGTAATAATGATGCAGAACAAATTCTCAAAGATCAATGAGCTTTAAATTTTAATGAACATTTAATGCTGGAGCAGGAAGATATTTTAAATATCCAAAGTAAATAAAACAACAAATAAAATTAATTTTGGAGTCTCTGTAAGCAATATTAGGTGAGACCAAAGTGCCAGATTTTAGCATCCAGTTTTTGGCGGAAAGTGAGAAAAGAGAAAATGATAAATCATACAAATGGAAATTATTGAGCTCGTTTTAATTTATCATGCAATTAACTGAGTTATTATTACAGGCCTATTTGTATATTTAAAATGCTATCATATTCAGTTTTAATTTGCAGCTCTCTGTAATTGTATTCTTATCAAAAATACCAGTAAACCAAACAGATTGATTCTTCATGTCTTATTTCTGAAGGTCTCTGGAGAGGAAGCTGCAGCGACCCCTACTGGCGAAGTCGCGTACTCTCCCCAGCATCCCTCAGTCACCAACCGTCTCCAGGGTCCACCACTCGGACCTGATAGGTGGGAGTCCGCCCCGCAGGAAAATCCCTCCACCTGCCACCAGCCAATCCAAGGCCTGCACTCTGCCCCCTGCAGGTAGACAGCAGCAGTTTCTCAAACGTTTTCATTTTACCTCATTTAGCAAACACCCACCCCTGCAATAATGCATCTTATTATATACAACCTGAAGGAAAAGTATTAGACTCTTAATTCATTGTCCTTGGCAATGTTTTGTAAATGTGACTGACAGCAACAAACTCATAAACTAAAGACACTAATAACATTTTAAGACTATTTGTAGTTTAGAATAGACTTGAGTTGCTTTGGGAAAAACAAACATTTTATTTCAGCCAGCAGATAACCCAACATAAATAATTTTATTTCAGGTGTTAAGATGCAGTTAGTCAGTGATGGGCACAGCATGTGAACATGCTATGTATTGGAATAGTGTTGAAAAACAACAGCTCTGGAATTTATCCTCAGAAACTTTCCACCGGTATCTTTAGCTTTTCTTTCTAGTGATCTGGTCTGAAGTCATTTATCCATTATTACTTTTAAACACAATCTTTTGGTAAGCTAACAGTAGTGTCGCACTTTGAGCTCACCTTCATGGGTTTTCTAATGAGATGATGTCTTCAGTGTTGGTTATTTCAGTCTTTCTCAAACTGTGGTCCCCATACCACCGAAGGTCCCCGTACCACCAATGGTCCCCGTACCATTGAAGGTCCCCGCACCACCGGAGGTCCCCGCACCACCGGAGGTCCCCATACCACCAGAGGTCCCTGTATCATTGAAGGTCCCCGCACCACCGGAGGTCTCCATACCACCAGAGGTCCCCGCACCACCAGAGGTCCCCGTACCATTGAAGGTCCCCGCACCACTGGAGGTCCCCGCACCACCAGAGGTCCCCGTACCATTGAAGGTCCCCGCACCACCGGAGGTCCCCGTACCACCGGAGGTCCCCATACCACCGAAGGGCCCTGTACCACCAGAGGTCCCCATACCACCAGAGGTCCCCATACCACCGGAGGTCCCCGCACCACCGGAGGTCCCTGTACCACCGAAGGTTCCCGTACCACCGGAGGTCCCCGTACCACCGAAGGTCCCCGTACCACCAGAGGTCCCCGTACCACCAGAGGTCCCCGTACCACCAGAGGTCCCCGTACCACCAGAGGTCCCTGTACCACTTAAGGTCGTCACACTACCGGAGGTCCATGGACTACTGCTGTGTGGACAGCCATTTATTAGCCATGACCTGGGCTAAAAGTGCGACGCTACAGCTAGCTTACTAAAGAATTGTGTTTAAAAAAAATTGATAGGTGGCTTAAAACCAGGTCACTCAAAAAAACCTGCTGGATGTTTTGTGTCTTTCACAAGCAATTAAATTCTTTTGAGCGACTCTATGCTATGAACAGTAGGACTCAAGTCTATCTTTTTATTAAAAATTACAAATAGCCCTAAATGTTGTTAATTCACACAGCACCTTGCCAAAATGTTTGGACAGCACTGACTTATGAAGTAATAGCATCTTGAACTTAGGCCTACATGGTGTTGTGCTAATCTTTAGCTGCTGGTACAAAACTGTAAAGTACATAAAAGCCAAAACTAAAGTCTTCAGATATGCCAAACATGACCCATTTCTTTCACCTTCCTGCCGTCTGCTGCTCTGATTCCCTGATATTTGCTTCACATGACAGAGCGCGCAGCACCCAGTTGTCTCAGAGGCAGCAGATGTGGTATACCCTCTATCTCGCTCTCTCTGATCTCTCGTCTCTCCCTCTTCTTCTTGCTTGTAAATCAAACGGCGTTCCCTTACCTGAGAGGGAAAACATGTCATGGAGAATCTTGAAGCTGAAGCCTCCTGACAGAGAGTGCTTTCATTTGAAAAGAAAAATCCATCCTTGTTAAGAAAACACTTACAGGTAATGTGAAAGGATTGCATACAGCGGGGATTCATAAATAAAACAGATTATTGAAGAGAAAATACATTTTTTCATTGTTATTTCTCAAGAAGACACATTCCTAACCCAAGAGTGAGAGATGTAATGAATGCTGTGGGAAGCGTCGCTGTTTTTTTTCAATATTGACCTACATGCAGTGGGATATGATGCTTTAGTACCAACACATCTGAATCAAACGAATTGTTAATGACCTTTGCAAAAGTTGCTGATCAGCCTTTTGATTGTTGGAAGCAGAGATGCATCTGTAGTGCTGTCAATTGATTAAAATCTGATTAGTCACGATAAACAATAAGCTGTGGCAGAAACACGTTTATTCTGCACATGTAGGATTACGTCTGAAATCAGTGTTGCATGCGCCGCCTCCAACTCTAAACTGAACAAAGTCAAAGTGGTGTTTGCTCAGGGAAGGTAAAGCTAAACGTTAGTTAACTGGAACGCTCCGACTTCAGACCAAAGAAAAAACACAGCAAAGAAAAAAGTACGAGTTACGTGAGGCTAACAACTAGCTGAGGCATGCTAGTTGTTAGCCTCTCCACATCGTTTGACATATTTTCCTTCTCCGTCTCATATCTCGACTCTTTGTCGATCCTGACAGCAGCCATTTTGTTCATCATGCATCTTTTTCTCGTACATTGGTTAAGAATGTCCCCATATTTCCTCTTTGTTGGTCTCGGCGCGCATGGCTTCGCTATGGATTACGCATGTGATTGTCCATCAAGATGGTGCAGATCACTTCCAGTTCAGACTTTTGGGAAATATGGAACATTGTTGCCACATTGTGAAAAACGGCAGTGGCAGAATCATGCTGTGGGGTGACTCTACTATCTAAAAAGACTTAGTTGTAATAAAGCATCAAAATCAAGCAGAGTGACATGGATGCATCTTATACTCACTTGGCTTTTGAACAGGAACATCACTTAGGCTAATTCTGGCGCATTTACAAAAATGTTAATCAATGTGCTTTATCCAAATAGGCTTAATTTAATTGAATTAGTCATGCAGACGCAACGTAAGGTGGGATTACGTGCAGCATGTAGACAAAGAATGTTTAACTTCTCATTTTCTTGGCCTAAATTTGAATCAAAGTTGACATGACCTTGTTTGGAGATTAATTTCATTCCACACAGGTTTCGCTCCGACATGCCAAGGACAAGCAGACCTCCATTAACCTCACTGAGCTTTTCTGATGGCTTTTTTTCCCTCTATGCTCTAAAAATATCACAGCCAATATTCGATTCATTTCACAGCAATTTGGTAATTTTAGTGCTTAATACTTGGCCAAAAAAAAAGTAAGGAGAAATGATCTCTTTACTTATGTCTGGACCTTCATGGCCTGAACAACGACTTGATTATTTTATCAATAAACCCACTTTATTAGAGGAGCTTGAGCTCCATCCATCAATGCCCTAATCCAATAAATCCTACCCCCCCCCCCCCCCCCCTGCTGCGTTCTAACAATCCCAGACCGAACCGTCGCCGGATTCGGACCCAGGTTCTGCCATTTTATGAACATCCTAACTGCCTTTGTCTCTCTTCTGTTTCCTCTTGTTCGGCTGTTGCTCCGATGCAAATATCAAATTAAAGAACCCGGTCTCACGTGGCTCCTTGTTGCCTAGCAACTACTGTCATCGACCATGATGCGACCTCGCTCTTTCCACCACTCTTTATCCCTGCAGGAGCGGGAAGACAACTTCTTTCTTTTTTTTTTCCTTCCCTCGCTGCTCCTCGGTTTAATAACCGAGTCGCACTTCATTCAGGGATTTAAGCTGCGGCTGATATTAGTGAGAGTAACTCGCCAGCCTCTCTCTCTCTCTTCCTCTCTGTCTGGTGTTTCAGTGTAATCCAGCTGTGGAAGCCAGGTGTGTACTTGAACATGTTTTGCATTTGATCCCACTGAAAAATAAACACATTTCTTTTTCTATTGTTCTTACAAAGACGCGTGATTATGATCAGTTTGATGTTTGGACTGCCTTGCAATCTCTTATTTCTTTCTTAAATACAGCAAACAATTTGAGCCAGCTGTTCTGCAGTTGGCTACAGAGGTGGACACAAATTGTCACGCATTCCTAACACCAGTTAATTACTGGTGTTTTTGCTCTGCAAAAACAGTCTTACCGAGTATTTTTGGTCTAGTTTTTCTATGCAAATATCTTAGTTTAGTCTTATTTCAAGTGACTTAAAAGTATCTTTGTAGATAGATATAGAGGCTTGTTTTATGTAAGTAATTCTTTAATATTGATGAGGAAGTTCTGGTTCCATTGTCAGGTTGTTTCACTTATAACAAGACATTTAACCATGTTATAAGTTAATTTATCTTCCAGAGGAACTAGACCTTTTTCAACAATATTAAGAAATTATTTACATAAAACGATGGCTGTGTATCTTGCTGAAAAGTTTCTTTTAAGTTTGTTTGTCTTATTCCAAGTGTACTAAGATATTTGCACTACAAACTAGACCAGAAATACTTGGTAAAATGTTGTGTTTTTGCCGAACATCCAGCAGAACTTCTGGATGTAGTTAATTCAGCTAACATGGAAAAAATGAGTCTGTCTGGTTTTGTCTCTGCTTCTGCTACAAAATCCATTCATGTTGCTTGGATTTGTTCCACATTTTTCAAACTGCAGTCTGCTGATTTTTAGAACACATAACTGTGAAACAGGATAATCCTTATTGGCATTACACCAGCAGAGTTAGATAGTGACTAGTTACATTTACTTGAGTAACTTTATTTGAAAAAACATACTTTTAGAAGTACTACGCTGTACTTTTTACTTTTACTTGAGTAATTTTATTATGAAGCATCTCTACTCTGAGTACATTTTCTGGATTTTCTACCCACTGAATGAAAAACAAACATGTTTTATTAATGTTTGACAACTGGAGTACAGTTTGGGTTGCTATAGTAATGGCACAGTCTGAATTAACGATCAGGAGGTTTTTGAAAAGGGCTCGTTTTCCAGACACCAAAAAACATTAGCTTATTGCCAAAAAACAAGTAGTGGTTCAGACCCAAAGTGAATAACAAAAACTTCCCTTTAATAAAATACATATGGTAAAACTTTAACTAGGCACCATTTTGTATATCTTAGCCTTACAATGTTTATAAAGATTTTTTAAAAAATACCACCATTTGCTTCTAAAGTTTTGATTTTATATGTTAATTTCCTCCAGATTTTCAGGAAGTGTCGCCTCTCAGAGGAATCTTTTCTCCTATACATTCATTTTCATGCTTGTGCTGCTCAGCCTCCCTTCAGCGGTTCTCTCAGGACGCTTCACGCTGACAGCAGCGCAGGCAGAAGCTGCAGCATTTACTGCCATTTATGTCTACAGAGAGAAGCTCTGCTGGCATCTGCATGTCAGCAGAGCTTCAGATCAACGTCACTTAGCTGTGATAGAAGAAAATATACCTTACTGCATGCTGTCGAAGACTTTCTGAATTATACATGCACTACACAGATTTTAAAAAACCCTTTAACTAACCAGAACAATACTAATACACACATCAACATGTCTGCAGATCATTGTTCTGTTTGTGTTTTCTCAGGATTCTCCATTTCCTTGTTCTGTCCAAAAAGATGAATCCTGGCGTAGCTCGTCATTCTGAATTGACTGTTGTTCTGCTCCATAAACTGCCCCAATGTGGGTCTCAGGCACAGATGTTAAGGAAAGTTTTAGACCCCTGCCTGTTAACACTTCAGTATTCAAAGATTCACCTCTTCATGTCATAAGATGAAGTGGTGAGAAGTGACGCAGGACCCAGGATGTAGAAGAATTGATGAATTTATTGCTGAAGCTTGACAGTCCAAACAGGCAGGCAGAGCGGAAAACGCAGGGGCTCAGCACTGGTAGCAACTGACTCTAAGCAAGACTGACACGATGAGCTAAGCCGGCACAGGACTTTACAGTTCAACTGTGCCGGCAGTTAAACAAACTTAGACTGACAGACATAAGATGTGCAAGTAGGATCTGACAAGAGACAGAGACAACAGGTGGACTTAAATACACATGGGGTAATCAAGAGAACGAGACACACCTGGGAACAATCAAGGGCTGACAGGACAACACAGACTCGGGAAACAGGACTAAACATAGAAAATCCCCAAATAACTATACAGAAAACACAGATCGTAACACTTCATGGATTTTTCTGTACTTCAAACTATTTCTGAATTTACCTATATCCAGATTTTATATAGTGTTTATGTAAAATATTGGAAAGAAAAAGCAGCCTAGTGTAAAGCAGAAGTTTGAAATTGAGTACTATTATTTTCCAGAGTTGGGTAGTAACTTAGTTAAATTTGTATTTAGTTAAATTTACTCAATTACATTTACTTTTTTGAAATTATATTATGAGGTATCTCTAGTCTTACTTGAGTAAAATGTCTGGATTCTCTACTGAATGAAAAACAAACATGTTTACCAGACACAGACACATCGGTAGTTTTTATTAAAGTTTCATATGTTTTGGATTGAAAACGACCTGAAAGTGTCTCTCATGCACAGTAGAGGGCGCAATAACGTCATAGATAGCGTTCTCAGTGTTTTGTCACTTGCCATAAAAAAAAAGAAGTAGAGTTCAGTGTTTGCGGAAGTAAACATGGAGGCTAACGGTGGCTTACAATTTTGAACTTGTTGTCCCAGTGGAGCCAGAACATTAACAACTTAATCCTCATTATCATCCGCCATGGTTGTTGCTTTTATTCTTCCTGTTTGCGCGTATCAGGACGCAGAATAGTGACGTTTGTTGAGCTGCAATGATGTTCCGGTTGGAGGAATGCGACATGGACGGACCTTTTTCAATAATTTACTTGGAAATGTTCTCAAAACAACAATACTATTGTCATCATGATAATTTCTGCATTGTTTGTTCTTATAGAGACCGATGGCTGTGTAGTTACAACATGTTGACTGTTCTGTTTTGAAGTTATAAGTGTTTTTTAGTACATTTACAAGAAAAAAGGGAGAAAGCCTGCCCTCTCGTGTTATTTTAAGTTTTGTTATTCAAAACAAAACTTATTAAAACAGTAGAAATAGACACCGTTGGTTTCCGTTGTTGTAAATTACTGTTGAAATCTTTCATGTATGGTCACATTGCCGGTATGTATTAAGTTTGTAACTTTGTTACATTGTGAGTTTATCGCGAGGTTGTCGGGTGCGTAGTTGGTAGTCTAGATGTACGCATATAGATGTGATGTTCGGTAGAAATCTAATGTAGTGCATTTTATGTTGCATATGATCACATATTTATTGTATTTTCTGTCTTGATTTCAGTTTTACCCTTTTAAGTGTCATTAAACCTGCTGACAACGTCCTTCGGTCTTCAGTCGTGACATGAGAAAGGTGTTAGAAAGCCTTTGCATTAAGACATGCACCAGTAACGGCACATTGACCGTTTGTGACGCTGGCATCGGCTGAAGAGGTTTCTGTGGGAAGATGTCTGACAAACGTCGGATGCAGAGCGTTGAGACGTGATTGGTGGCGAGCGTTGCTGCAGAACTCATCCTTTGTTGTAAACGAGCCATCATTTCTGTCCAGCAGCTGTAATCATAATCAAGTTGTTCACAAGTCAGGCAAAGAATAATCTGGTTAGAAAGCAGCTGAGCTTAAAGGGAAGCTAAATTACATTCCAGGCGTGTTTTATGGAGGCCGTCGTCGGATGACAGCTTCCGATAATTGTGTCGTCCAATTTGTCTTGGTCTCATTTATCTACCTGTCTCTGTTTTTTTTCCCCCTCTTTGCTTCTAGGGGAGCTGTGGCGATTAGAGGACGATGTGGAGGGAGACGACGAGACGGAGCAGAGCGGCGGCACCGAGGCCCGGCCGCGCTCCCACTCGCCGTTCTCCCACTTCCGGGCGCGGGCCGCCTACCTCCGGAAGAGCATGTCGGCCGACGACCACCTGGACATGGGCCTGGACTACGGCTCCGCCAAGACGGCGCGCAGCGACAAGGGCAAGCTCAAGAGGAAATTTGTAAGTGTGAGCGCTTGGCGGTTTGTTGGGTTTTTGTTTAGAAGGAGCTTCAGTCGTTTCTCGGTGTGGATCTTTGATTGTTGCTGATTTCTGGTGGGGTAAAAGGCATTGCGGTTAAAATGTGGCATGCAAAAGAAATGGAGATACATCACTGTTGTATTAAATGCAATACATAGTTCAACAATGAGAACGTTGCTGCAAGTGCCCAAGACTCAAAGATAGCAGTATTTTCCCGACTGTTAGTCACTAGAGTCTGTTTTTTTTATTGTCTCTCTGAATGTTGACTTTAATCTCATAGTTCAGAATGTTTTCTTAGAAATTCTGACATTAATCTCTGACTTTAGACTTTTGTTTCTTTCTGAATTTTGATATTTTTCTCAGAATGCTGAGTTTAACTTTTTTCCTTGAAATTCCAACATTAATCTCAGTTTTCTGATGTTACTCACGAATTGTGACTTCTTTCTTAGATATTGTGACAATTGACAAATTTAGCCTTTTATTTCAGTTAGAATTATGACTTGCATTGAATTACGGCTTTTTCTCTGATTTCTGACATTATTTCGTAGAAATTCTGAAATTAATCTCAGAAAGGAGACTTTTGTTTCCCTCTGAATTATTATTTTCATTTTGGGATTCTGACCCCGGGGTTTAAGTTGCATCAGTCAGAAAAAATGCGTTAGGAAATAGAAACAACATGCCTAAGTCTCTTTTTTTATTTTCAAACATGGGTGGGACCTCCTACATGTCCTCTGCTGACTTGTTGAGTTCAGTTGCGTGAAATTGAGGAAATACAGAAATAAATACAGAAAATAATACAGAAACCAATAAAGAAAATAATACAGAAATAAATACAGAAATAAATACAGCAATCAGAAATACAGCAAACGGAAAAGGGAGAAGCAATAAAATCAAAGCAAAGTATATATTTCTGCTTTTATTTTTATATTTATTCTTTTATTTATATATTTCTACTTTTATTTTTATATTGATTGATTCTTTCATTTAGAAATTTCTACTTTTATTTTATATTGATCATTTTATTTATATATTTCTACTTTTATTTTTATGTTGATGCTTTCATTTATTATGTTGGATATATATTTATTCTTTTATTTTTTTATTTATATATTTTTACTTTTATTTATTTATATATTTATTATTTCATTCATTATTATGTCATTTATTATTCATGACTCCATAGAAGTCATGAATTTAGCAAATATCAAAAAGGGAAAACCTGATAACTGTTACCTCTTTATTTACTGATGAGTCAGCGCTGTGGCCTGTGATTTTCAGCATCTTATTTTAAACAGTGAATATTCAAAAAGCAGCTTTAAAGTCGCTGGTTTAATGAAATGTTGAACCACACACAGTTTTAAGAAGCCGTTTTCCTGATGGTTGTTGTTCAGTGAAGCTGTTGTCCGGTTGGATGCAGGCAGTCGGATCCAGAACATTTTCTGGCTGCAGCTTCGGATCAACACTAAGCCAGCTGAGCCGTTTCAGATATAATGAGCAGGAACTTGCTGTTTGCTGTTTTGACAGCTTTATGAGTGTCTAGTTTTCTGATTTGCATGAAGCAAACAGAATGTTAAATCCTTTAAACATTTGAAGGCAGGAGACAAAACCCACGGCGCCGGAAGAGCCAAACTGAAACCGTTCCTCCATCTTTTTCCCTCTCTACCTGCTGAACTTGGCCAACATCTGTTTCTAAATCCACTGTAAACAATTAATAATAACTTAATGTGAAAATATTTCAGTCAATGCTCTGATTGATCCTGAAAAGGTTAAATTGATCATTGGTGCCAGAAAATTTTTTATCTGAATTATTTCTAATCGAAGACATTAAAATCCAAAACGTGCTCATACTTAAAAAAAACTAAACAAAAAAAACAACAACATGAATATTCATAAAGTTTTATTCAATTTGGGCATTTTCATAACACATAAATATTCAAACACCAAATAGTTTTTATTTTTTACATAATTCTTACCAATTTATTAAGTAAATTGGTGATAATTAATGTGATTTCTGTAATCTGCATGTGAATAAGGCTTAAAACCATAATATATAGTTATTTGTCTTGTCCGTCGTTGAAAGTGCTTATTTCTGAATTGAAAGTTTTTATTTTTCATGTAGTTTAGTTGTGACAGAAAATGTCTGAATATAAATCAGAGATAATCTTAGCATTTATAAGATTTTCTTTTACAGTACACAGTATTTACCGCTCCATCTTTATCCCTTGGATTAAAGAAACGTAGAAATATTACTGCATATAATATAGTTGTCTTTTTTGTAAATAGCTGTGCCAGCATCCGTCCTCAAAATAAACATTTATGAAGTTTTAACTCCTTTAATTTTAATTTTAGTGATTAAAAACTTTTCGTTTTTAAATATAACTTAATTTTTTACACGGTCCCATGAATTTAATTTCTAGTACTTCTCTTATATAGTAAAGATATAATATATATTTTTTTAATCCAAAAATATCTAAGTTGTCAGAAAAAAAGTTTTTTCTATAAATACAAATAGAAACCAGTAAAACAGGACATTTTGTTCAGATTGCAACGGATGGAAATGAAAATAAAATCTGACTAAAATTGGAATCTCAGTGGGAATCAGCATCTTAAAAACTGCTGACTAGGCAATATTTCCATGTAATTTAAAGGATTTTAAAGGCAAAAACTGAAAAATTAAACATATGCAAAATGTTTTGACACAATTCCAAATGAAATGAGATAAAGCAAACATTAGGTGAAGGTAATCTGCAGGTAATTCCTTCTAACTGATAAAATATCTTATAAGTGCGATGTAGCTGAAGAGCCGGAGCGTTTTGGGCTCCTGTAATTAATAAAGAGTCTAAACGAGCTTTGTGCACGTCGCTCTGGGCCGTCTGGGCGACTCGGCTCCGTTAGCTGCAGCCATTAAACATTAAAGACCTTTTTATTGTCCTCTGGTTATTTAATCAGGAAACTTTAAACCTCATTACCAGCCCAAACTTTGTAATCGACTCTTCAAGGCAGAAGAGCAACAGGACACCTGCGCAGGCGGACGGCAGCTGCTTGTTTCTGCTGGATTCAATGGGTTTTTTTTCTCCGCTGACTGAACCTCAGACGGATTTTTCATTTTATTATTTTTGGTGTTTTCTCGGAGCTGCCTGGACGTATGTGTGGAGGGAGGAATGGGAACGGCTCTGGACGCGATGGCTTGCCGCCGCTGTTTCGGGGTGAGAAAGGCAACATCACAGGCTCTTACAGAGATGCCTTATTAACTCATAATTCCTGTTTTTAATACAGCAGTGGCATTACGTTAATTGGTTTGAAGCATTACGCAGGATAATGCATCAGGTGAGGCTTTTATTCATGCAGCCCTTTTGTGCATCTGCACAAAAACAGCACTTCTCCTGGGAGAAACGGCGAAAATAAAAGCGTTATCCAGCTTACATAAGGCCCTCCGTTTACCAGTAAAACCACTGGAAGTTTCTGTTTTTAAAACCCTACCCAGACTGATCCTCGGATAGATCTTTCATGTCTTTAATAATTCATCTGTACTTCCTGTCGGTTGTAACTCCGTTTCATTTCTTTCTGTCGGTGCAAAAAGCAAAGAATCGACTTATTTTGGGGGAAATTTGCAGCTCAACTCTGATGAAAATTCGGCTCAGCCTCACGGAGCCGACGGCCGAACCGCCCGGCTGCTAAATAATCTGATTTAGGAAGATGTGTAAACATGAACCCACAACATGGAGCAACAACATGTCTTTCTAGTTTTTAGCCTTGTTGTGACTAATTGAATGCTGATTTCCTGCAAATCAATCAATCAAATTTCATTTGTATAGCACATTTCAGGAGCAAGGCATTTCAAAGTGCTTTACATAATTAAAATAAAAGCAGCATGTGACATTGAATAAACAATGAGAACGAGAAAGAGATAAAAAAAAACAGTCAGAAAGAGAAATAAAAAGTAAAAATAAAACCTTTAACCTGTAAAACTTCTTTAGTCAAACCGCCATTTGACAAGGACTCAAACCTTTAAAACCTCTTTAAACGAGAAAGATATTTTGAAAAAGATTTAAAAAATTTAAAATATTATTAAAATAAAAACATTATAAACATGGATCCACGTGAGGACTTGCCCTTATGGGGCCTCCAACAGAGTTTTAGCAGAGCGACGTCTTACAAGGATTCTCAAACCTCAGACATTAAAACCCGCAATTTAGCCATAAGCAACTCTAAACAGGTGGGTTTTAATTTGAGATTTAAAGGCTCTCAGTGTTTCAGCTGTTTTACAGTTTTCTGGAAGTTTGTTCCAAATTTGTGGTGCATAGAAGCTGAAAGCTGCTTCTCCTCGTTTGGTTCTGGTTCTGGATGCAGAGCAGAACCAGAATCAGAAGATCTGAGGGATCTAGACGGTAGGGCTGTATAATAATATTGATATCACAATATAAATCGATATTTTCTTTCCTGGAAAAAAATCGATATTCATCTGCAAGTATTGTAACATCCAACTGTCACCTTGTTCCCTCACTGCTTGCTTCACCAGGTCATCAGGCTTAGAGTGATTCCTTCAGATGT
>CAEGAF010096678.1:0-14505 GCA_903067075.1 Micropoecilia bifurca | reverse complement strand
GACCCGATGGTACCAAACCGACCCAGTGGTACCAAACTGAACCGATGGTACCAAATTGAGCCAGTGGTACCAAACTGACCCGCTGGTACCAAACTGACCCGATGGTACCAAACTGACCCGATGGTACCAAACCGACCCGATGGTACCAAACCGACCCAGTGGTACCAAACTGAACCGATGGTACCAAATTGAGCCAGTGGTACCAAACTGACCCACTGGTACCAAACTGACCCACTGGTACCAAACTGAACCAATGGTACCAAACTGACCCGCTGGTACCAAACTGACCCGCTGGTACCAAACTGACCCGCTGGTACCAAACTGACCCGCTGGTACCAAACTGACCCGATGGTACCAAACTGACCCGCTGGTACCAAACTGACCCGATGGTACCAAACTGACCCGATGGTACCAAACTGACCCAGTGGTACCAAACTGACCCGATGGTACCAAACCGACCCAGTGGTACCAAACTGAACCGATGGTACCAAATTGAGCCAGTGGTACCAAACTGACCCGCTGGTACCAAACTGACCCGATGGTACCAAACTGACCCGATGGTACCAAACCAACCCAGTGGTACCAAACTGAACCGATTGTACCAAATTGAGCCAGTGGTACCAAACTGACCCACTGGTACCAAACTGACCCAGTGGTACCAAACTGAACCAATGGTACCAAACTGACCCAGTGGTACTGATGGTCGCCTCGACAGGAAATGGAAGAAACAGGAATTAAACCCACAACCTTCTGATTTGAAGATGACTGTTACCTACTGAGCTACGGAGAGACTAAAGGGCCGAAATTAAATAAATACATAATTTATTCATTAATTAAATGGTAGGAAATCGGTATTTAATTAATTGTGGGCGGGGCTATGGCTGACCTGCCGAACTCCTCTAGTTTGAGTTCTGGTTCTGTTCAGATGTCCCAGCTGCAGACCAGAGACATTGTAATCTGACTGTTCCCAGAGTCCTGATGGCCCCAGAACCGCCTGTTTCTGTCTCCTGTCTCACATCCTGCCCACCTGACCAGGTGTTTTGGTGGCTGAATCTGTCCAATGACCTGCCAGTCCTCTGGCTCCCAGGAAGCCATTGAGGACAATAGAGGAGCCGCCGACGGCGCCGGGACCGAGGAGTCGGACGAGAGCCGCGTCGCCTCGGCCATGACGGAGCTCAGGAAGGCAGGTGGGAGGAGGAAACTCCAAACGGAAGAAACTCCAGATGTTCTGCATGCGCTTTAGCATTAGCATCTGCTGATTTTTGTGTTTTTGCAGTTTAGAGTTTGCTAAATTTTTCATGTTTAGTGGTTTAGAATTAGCTTCTGCTAAATATTAGCATGCTTACCATTAGCACCTGCTAATTTTAGTGCATAGTGGTTTAGTGGTCACTTCTGTTTATATTTAGCTTCTTAGTGTTTAGCTTCTGCTAATTTTTCATGCGTTTAGCGATTTAGCATTGCATTGCTAAGCCTCTTGTTTAGCAAATTGGTAATTAGCGTATTTAACATATATTGTACATTAAAACTGTGGCGGCCATTTTGGAAAATGTCCACCAGAGAAGAAGAAACTATGAAAAATGATTTCTATAGTTTGAAGTACACTGGCTGTAACTGGACTCATTCAGTGTAAACACTGCTGGTTCTGGCCCTGCTTGGGTCCAGAGGGTGCTGTTGGTTCCGGTCCGGCCGGTTCTGAGGCTGGTTTTATTGGAGGTGCTAACTGCTCTGCTGGTTCTGATTGGGCCAGGCTGGTACTGGGGCTGCCTGACGGCCAACGAGGCCAAGCGGATCCTGCGGGACTCGTCGGAGGGCAGCTTCCTGCTGAGGGACAGCTCCCAGAGCGACTTCCTGTTCACCATCTCCGCCATGACGTCCGCCGGACCCACCAACCTGCGCATCGAGTTCCAGGACGGGAAGTTCAAGCTGGACTCGGTGGTTCTGGTGAAGCCCAGGCTGAAGCAGTTTGACAGCGTGGTCCACCTGGTGCAGCACTACGTCCGGCTGTCCCGGCCCGGCGGCACGGCGGCGCCGGCGCCGCCGGGGCCCAACGGCACCGTGCAGCTGCTGCTCACCAGGCCCGTCTACGCCGCCGTCCCGTCTCTGCAGCACCTGTGTCGGGTCGGCATCAACCGGTCGGCCCGGCGGGTCCAGGACCTGCCCATCCCCACCCGGCTGAAGGACTATCTGACGGACTACGCCTACGACGTCTAGAGGTCGTCCAGAGGTCGTCCAGAGGTCGTCCCGTCTGAGCCCAGCGGTACCGGACCGGCCCAGTGTCTCGGCACGGAGCCGGGAACCGGACCGGCTTCCTCTCCCATCTCCATGGTAACGGGAAGCAGAACTCCTCTGATTGCTCTGGAGATTCCTGAACAGGTTTCCAGATTCCTGACGATGGATCGCCAAAGAGAAACGGGTCGGAGGCGGGTCAGAACCGCCTGCTCAGGTTGTTGAGGATATTTATTGCTGTTCCTCTGATGTTCTGGAGAATCGCTCCTGATCGGTACCAGGCCCGGTTCTGGTGGAGCCCAGTAGAATCGTCTCTGGCTCCTACAGAACCACGGCTCAGCAAACCGGGTCTCAGCAGAACCAAACAGCTGCTTTGGTTCTGCTCACAACTTGATTTCTTGTAAAAATGCTTCTGGAAGCTGATTGGCTGCAGCTTTGATCACATGATTAAAGGTGCTATGTCACTTCCTGTTTCCCAGAATGCCATCAGTACAGCCTAGAACCAGAACCAGAACCAGAAAAATATTTTCAGACTTTGAGGTTATTTTTGATGTGTGTGTTACCATGGTAACCAGATCATCTAGTTTTGAATTTCCTTGTTTTTTTCCCCATCAAAATTTCATTTGTAGAGATTAAAATTAGTGAGAATATTTTTTATATTTTCTTCAGTTTTTCTGAAGAAAAACTGAAGAAACCCCCCCATTGAAACTCTGGGGGGGTTCTGAAACCGAGACGGTTCTGTTCAGTTCTGTTCGGTTCTGTTTGGTTCCTTTCGATTCTGTTTGGTTCTGTTCGGTTCTGTTTGGTTCCTTTCGGTTCTGTTGGGTTCTGTTTGGTTCTGTTCGGTCCGGTTCGGCCCGGTTCTGATGAAAACAGGAAGTGTGTGGGTATTTTCCTGAAGCCGGTCCTGCCGGATCCCTGGAACCGGGCCTGTGGGAGGCAGAACTCTGAACCCGTCCAGAACCGAGCGGCCCGGTAAACAGCAGGAACGCCGCGCTCTGATTGGCCGCCGGCCGGCCGTGACGCTGTTCGGCTCTCATTGACGTAAACAGTCGTGTGGATGGTGACGAGCGGCGCTGAGTTGATTTGACCCTTCAGGCTTCGGTAGACTTTGAACCTGTAGTACTGAGGAGCTGTGAGCCAATCAGATTACAGGAAAACATCAACCATTGAGCTGTTGTCTGTTCCTACTTGACCTCTGACCTGCTGGTGGATCTGGCTTCCTGTTTTCTAAAGAAACAGTTTAATTTGAGTTTCATCTGAAAATGGAGCTTCAGAGAAAAATGTTTGGAAAAAAGTTTGAAATTAAAACCTGAATCTGCTGAATCATCGAGCTTCCAGAAGGTTATTAGAAATCAGTGATGAATGAAAACAGTTTGATTAACGTGGAGCTTCATAAAGGGTTTGAGGTCTAAACGGTTCAGGTTTTCATCTAACGCAGGATGATGAACTTAGTGACTTCCTGTCGCTTGCTATCTGCGTTTGTTTTATCGGTTTGTTAATTTTTAAGGTGTGCAGATTTAAAATGATAAATGACTGAATGGAGGTTAGTTGTTTCAGATAAAACACAGATAAATTGAACGATTTGCCTGGAGAAGAGACGGAGCCTGGATCCAGCCCTGAGGGACTCCACACTCTTCCTGCCGGGAATTAAACCGTAAAACATCTTGGAGCTTATTTGAGATCCGGGTCCAGAGCAGCTCAAGGTTCGGTCTGGTTGGGATCAGGAAGGTTGTCATGGTGACACAGCTAAATCGACTGTTCAGGAATATTTCTTAAATATCATCTTTGTCTCAATCGAATGAAAAGCAGATGAAATGTTAAAAGCCCAGCAGCCTTTGGATGATTAGGAGGATTTTAAATCTTTGATAAATGACCAACAGTCATTCAGACAAATGTTCATTTATTCAGTAAAAAACTATTTACAATAAAGTTTCATTAAACCAAAGAGCAGAGAAATGTTTTGATCTTGAATATCAGTGTTTGCTGTTAATTATTGTTTTTTAATAAAGAGCATGTTGGTCCTTCCTGATTGGCTCCACCTGTTTTGCTTAAGCTCCTCCCACCTGTCTTGCTAAGCTCCTCCCACCTGTCTTGTTAAGCTCCTCCCACCTGTCTTGTTAAGCTCCTCCCACTGTCTTGTTTAGCTCCTCCCACCTGTCTTGTTAAGCTCCTCCCACCTGTCTTGTTAAGCTCCTCCCACCTGTCTTGTTAAGCTCCTCCCGCCTGTCTTGTTAAGCTCCTCCCACTGTCTTGTTTAGCTCCTCCCACCTGTCTTGTTTAAGCTCCTCCCAGTTCCTGGATCAAGTCTCCACCTCTGGACATTTTCAGGATTTTACAGGTTAATTTAAATGTCTACTTAAGATTTTTTTTCTATAGACAAATATAAAATTAACTTTTTAATTAAAGTTAATTAAAATGTATTTTAAATCATTTTAAATGGAAATGTTCATCTGTCATGAAGAATGAGGTGTTTGGTGTTAAAGTTATTTATTCACATCTTCACCCATCTGCAGCTGCAGCGCCACCTGCTGGAAGCTTAACTTTTACATGCTGGATTATTTTTATCAGCTTCTCTTCACCTGTTTATTAGCTATAAATAGTAACACTATAAATAGTAACACTGTTTTCATCTTTAAAACGTGGCGCAGTCATAGACACTTTTTTACATTATTAAATATATTTAATACTTTATGCTTTTTTATGCCCCAGCTGAACTTTTAGCACATTTGAATAGTTTGAGTTTTCATCGGCCACATTTTTACCTCCAAAATTTCTTCTTTATTTCTTATTTTACCAAATGATCCCTCCGCAGAAACGTCCTGATTTAAATAGTTCGGAGATCCGCACCAGCGACCCTCCGAACCCACTGAGGTGTAAAGAAAATGGTTGGAGGTCAATAGTTTCTGTATTGAATATAAGCCGATTTAGTCGATTCGTACTGTTCTACATTAAATTATAATCAAACAATAAATTATTAACTTTTCTTTATCACATTGCTGTTTATTTGACGAGCAGCCATTTTTTTCTATGAGCTGGATAAACTTTGGTTCCGCTTTCGTGTTTCCAATCGAGCATAATATACCGGACGCAGCGGTAGAAGTTAGCAGCCGGTTCCGTCCAGACCAGTTTTCCTTATAGAGCCTGGATTCGGTTCTGAATGAGCCAGTCAGTCGGTTCGGGTTAGTGACCCGGTTCGGAGGGTTCGGATGGAGCCGGAGCACAAGGCGGTGCTCCGGAAGTTCCGGGTGCAGCTTTCCGACGAGCTGCTGGTCAGCGACACCATCGTTCCGCTCCTGTACCAGGCGGAGGTTCTGACGGCGGCGCAGGTGGAGCAGCTGGAGGCGGAGCGAACGGAGCGGCGGAGGAACCTCCGCCTGCTGGACCTGCTGCCCAACCGGGGCCCGCGGGCCTTCGCGGCCTTTCTGGAGGCGCTGCGGGACTTCAGCTGGATCCGGGACCGGCTGCTGCTGGAGCTGCAGAACCGGGCCGGAACCGGGCCGAACCCAGCCGGAACCGGGCCGAACTCAGCCGGAACCGGGCCGAACCCAGCCTGGACCGGGCTTTCAGGTGGGACTTGATGTGATGAACCAACAGAAGCCGTTTTCCTTGTTGGTTCTGGACCTGACCCGGTTCGGCTTCATGGACTTTATGAAACTGAGAATAATATCAGGATAAACATTTTAAATAATCTAAAATCAAAACAAAGGGATGATTGTTATCAGCTCATGGTTCCGATCAGCTGCAGGGTTCGGTCAGAACCGGGGCTCGTCGCCCAGGGCGGATTGGACCAGGAGCCGCCCTGGTTCCCAGCAGCCAATCAGAACCTCTGCTGCCTTTGGCTCCATAAGGATCAAACATTTTGTTTTAAAGTGTTTCCTTAGTTGGGTCACAGCCGCTGGTCTCGGTTCTGCTGGTCCCGGTTCCGGTCCATTTCCAATAGGAGCCAGAACCAGAATGTTTTCATAAAGTGGTTCTGGAGACAGAAATAGTTTAAAACTCGTTTTTTCAGTTTATGCACTCAAAAAACGAGTCAATTTGTTCAGAAAAGGTTTAAATTTAATTCATTTACATTTTTAACTTAATTAATTTCCTTAAGTTGATTTGTGACAAATTAACTATTTTGTAAGTTGAATCTCCAGTTTTATTTTTCTGAAACTTTTTATAAATTAAATTTAACATGAAAATTAGATTTATTGCTTTATGACGTAAAACTCTTTGACTTCCGGCCTCCATGTTTCCCAGGCGGCGCTGCGGTTCCGGCCCGTCACCATGGCGACGCCTCCCGGATCCCGGACTCGGTTCTGCAGACGGTTCCTTCGGACCGGCAGCTGAGCCGGTTGGCGCAGAGACTCGGTTCCGAGTGGGAGCCGGTTCTGTTGGACCTGGGTTTGTCCGTCGAGGCGGTTTATCGGTGCCGGTCCGACCGCAGCCTGAACACCGGGGCGGCGGTTCTGGACGGCCTGGTTCTGTGGAGGCGGGCCGGGGGGCGGCGGGCCACGCTGGGCCGCCTGCTGGCCAGCCTGCAGGCCGCGGACCTCCACCCGTCGGTTCTGGACGAGGCTGTGCTGGGATGAGACTGGACCGGGTTCTGGACCGGACCGGGTTCTGCTGGTCCGGACCTGACCGACCGGACGGGGTTCTGGACTGGACCGGACCGGGTTCTGCTGGTCCGGACCGGTCCAGAACTATGAACACTGATTGAATAATGAAACCAAAGTCAGAACCTTTTGATTCTGGACCCAGGAAAAGATCCGGTTCCGTTTTATCTGGAGTCCAGATTTTAAAAAAACACTTAAAGTTTAACATCAATAAAAAGTTATTTTAATCAAAATTAGATTAATTATTTCAGTCATAAATATCTGGACGTTTCCTGCTGCTGGACTCATCCGAACCGAACCGGACCCCGGGTCCAGAGACGAGCCGCTCCAGAACCTCCGCCGGTTCCGGAACCTGCAGTGAAAACAGGAAGTTTCTCTTCCTCCTCGTGTTTCTCCCAGTTTCCCAGTTTTCCTGGAAGTCGAACCGGGTCGGGTTCTGGAAAACCCGCCGGACTCGGAACCGGAGCTCCGACTGAAAACAGCAGCACGTGGACCGGAAGTGCCTCCCGCCGCCTTCTGCGGACTTAAGGTGGACTGGAGACTTAAGGTGGACTGGAGACTTAAGGTGGACTGGAGGTTCGGTCAGACCTTCTGGTTCCGATCGGATGAAAACGGCTGAAATAAACATTTAGTATGAAAACAAATCAGTTTGTGTGAATCAGAAAAAATTCTTTTAATTTGACATTTAAAACAAACTGAAATTATTTCAGAATTTGTAGAGAATTTTTAGAAAATGAAACAAAAATCAGTTTTTAAATGTAAAAATTTCAATGATATATAATGTTTTTGAAAGATTTTGAATTTGAAGAAAATCTTAATGATTTCAGAGAAACAGCGTCAGCAGGACAAGCTGCTGGGTCTCTGCAGGTTCGGTTCGGTTCGGTTCGGTTCGGTTAGTGGTGCAGAGCCACTAATTGTGTTTATAGAAACAATAAAATATGCAAATGTATAATTTGACTTTATTTGATAACTGAAACGTTCCGGAACCAAACAGTAACTTTAATAAAACATTTTTAAATAAGCGACTAAAATCAAATAAATTATTTGAAGGACCAATCAGGAGGCAGATCCTTTCAGAGGTTCTGGTTCTGGTTCTCCTGGGTTAAACATTTCCTGGATCAGAACCACGTGGCTCGAATCTGCCAGAAAAACCCCAGCAGGTTCCGGACTGGTTCTGGACTGGTTCTGGAGTCCGGACTGGTTCTGGAGTCCAGACTGGTTCTGGACTGGTTCTGGACTGGTTCTGGAATCCAGACTGGTTCTGTACTGGTTCCGGACTGGTTCTGGAGTCCAGACTGGTTCTGTACTGGTTCTGGACTGGTTCTGGAGTCCGGACTGGTTCTGGACTGGTTCTGGAATCCGGACTGGTTCTGTACTGGTTCTGGAGTCCAGACTGGTTCTGGACTGGTTCTGGAGTCCGGACTGGTTCTGGAGTCCAGACTGGTTCTGGAGTCCAGACTGGTTCTGTACTGGTTCTGGAGTCCAGACTGGTTCTGGACTGGTTCTGGAATCCGGACTGGTTCTGTACTGGTTCTGGAGTCCGGACTGGTTCTGTACTGGTTCTGGAGTCCGGACTGGTTCTGGAGTCCAGACTGGTTCTGGACTGGTTCTGGAATCCGGACTGGTTCTGTACTGGTTCTGGAGTCCAGACTGGTTCTGTACTGGTTCTGGACTGGTTCTGGAGTCCGGACTGGTTCCGGACTGGTTCTGGAGTCCGGACTGGTTCCGGACTGGTTCTGGAGTCCAGACTGGTTCTGGACTGGTTCTGGAGTCCAGACTGGTTCTGGACTGGTTCTTGAGTCCGGACTGGTTCTGGAGTCCAGACTGGTTCTGGACTGGTTCTGGAATCCGGACTGGTTCTGTACTGGTTCCGGACTGGTTCTGGAGTCCAGACTGGTTCTGTACTGGTTCCGGACTGGTTCTGGAGTCCAGACTGGTTCTGTACTGGTTCTGGAATCCGGACTGGTTCTGTACTGGTTCCGGACTGGTTCTGGAGTCCGGACTGGTTCTGTACTGGTTCTGGAATCCAGACTGGTTCTGTACTGGTTCTGGAATCCGGACTGGTTCTGTACTGGTTCCGGACTGGTTCTGGAATCCAGACTGGTTCTGTACTGGTTCCGGACTGGTTCTGGAGTCCGGACTGGTTCTGTACTGGTTCTGGAGTCCGGACTGGTTCTGTACTGGTTCTGTACTGGTTCTGTACTGGTTCTGGAATCCAGACTGGTTCCTGGTTCCGGACTGATTCCTGGTTCCGGACTGGTTCCTGGTTCCGGACTGGTTCTGTACTGGTTCCGGACTGGTTCTGTACTGGTTCCGGACTGGTTCCTGGTTCCGGACTGGGCGCAGTGTGGTGTCTCACCAGCAGGGGGCAGTGCAGACATGCAGACATTAATCTGTTGGTTCATGAACCTTTTAAAACATTAAACTTCCGAGTCTGGTCAGAACCAGAACCGGATCTCTTTACCGTCTCACTTCCTTCTTGGACCGGCTGGCTGCCGCAGCTGGTCAGCTGGCTGATCCGGATCGTTTCTTTCTCATGTTTGTGGTTCTGATGTCTGATGTCTCCTCCGCCCCCTGCCGGTCAGTTCAGGCCCTGCAGCGACTCGAACCTCCAGGTGTTTTCAGCTCCGCGTCCAGGTGGGTCAGACTCTGTCCTGATTGGTCGGCGCTGATGGATCTGTCCTTCTGATTGGTCGGCGCTCCAGCCGCCGGATCAGGTTCCGAGGTCCTGGAGGACCGAATGGCCAACACGGAACACCTGAATCATTTCTGACCAATGGTGACTTGCTTCCGGTTTTACAGCCTGAGCTACAGGTAGTTTACCTTTATAAAGTGACAGAGTGTGAAATAAATTACTAAATGTTTAGTTTAACTGAAGAATTAGTTCTAAAGTATTTATATTCCAAACTAAATATTTAGCCTTCTAACCAGTATTTAAGCTAACAGACTAGCATGCTACCTACATATTTAGGTTCATAGCCTAATATTTAGTTGGCAGACTAAATATTTAATTTATAGTTAAATATTTAGCTGTAAAGTTTAGTTCTCAAACTGAAAATGTGTCTTTTTATATTCCAAAAATAAATATTTAGTTTGCTCACCAAATATTTACCAAACAAGCTCAGTATTTAGTGAGCAAGCTAGCATGCTAACTAAATACATAGTTGGCAGATAAATATTTGGTTAGTAAAGTTTATTTTCCAGACTTAAATTTTTGTTCCAGACAATATTTTTTCCAAACTAAATATTCTGCTTGGTACGCAAACATTTAGATACCAAGCTAATTATGTTGTTAGCAGGTTAGCATAAGCTAAATATGTTGTTAGCAGGTTAGCATAAGCTAATTATGTTGTTAGCAGGTTAGCATAAGCTAAACATGTTGTTAGCAGGTTAGCGTTTAGTTATGAAGCTAAATATTTAGATTTGAAGCGTTTCAAACGTTCATTTAGTTAAACGGTGACATTTATAAATGAATGATGGACGTTATTCCCCTCAGACTCCATGAAATAACTGTGTTTATTTGCAACAAACGGCTCCTGGTGTTTTAAAGTGTTTGAACGTCAGTTTACTGTAAAACCAATTCAATTGATTATTTCTTCTGAACATTTTACAGCGCTGCGGACTTTGAATCGATTTGGTTCGGAACCAGATAACTGGGTCAGAACCCTGTCAGTGGTTCTGTCTGATGATGATGGTGATGATGATGATGATGGTGATGATGATGATGATGATGATGATGAGGAGGATGAAGAGGAGAAGGCGCCGCGTCTCCCTGCAGCCTCCGGAGCTCCGCGCAGGGCGGGGCGACGCCGCGCAGACGCCGCGCAGCAGCAGCTTCATCCCGGCTGACCGACACCGACCTCCTGCTCGTCTCCGGGCCGCGGCTGGACCCCGCAGCCCGGCCCGCCTCTCCTGGCTCCCAGCAGGTCCGGTTCGGCTGAAGATGCGCAGTTAGAGGTGCGCAGTGAAACCTCCCGCAGATCGAATCTGTGCAGAGCGTCGCGGAGCGTCGGCCGCTGCGGCAGAAACAGCGCCATTGTTTGGATGCGCAGCGGAGCGGGAGGCTCCAGGCCGGGCTGAGAGCGTCAGAGCCGCCGGCCGACATGCTGCCTCCGCCGCTGCTCGCCGCGCTGCTGCTCGGCTCGGTCCAGGTGAGTCCAGGCCCGAACGGACCGCGCGGTTCGGGGGCTTTGTTCAGAACCGGCCTCACTGGAGGCGACGGGGCTGAATGAGACGAGCGTGTTGAGCGTGTGCGTGTTTCAGTGCGTGAGGGGGAGGGGGGGTCAGAGGGGGAGGGGGGGTCAGAGGGGGGGTGATGGTCCCGTGCGGCAGCCAGCAGATCGTTGTCCCGCAGAAAGTGGGTCAGTCGGCTGCAGCCTGACTGAGTGGGGATGTGTGTCAACATCACTGAGGATCAGAGACACAGAGAGACACACAGAGAGACACACACACACACACACACACACACACACACAAATACAGACACACAAATACAGACACACACACACACACACAAATACAGACACACACACACACACACACACACATAGAAACACAAAGAGACACAGAAACAGAAACACAAAGACACAGAGACACAGAGACTCTGTCCGACTCCAAGTTCTGCTGCTGACTGACGGTGAGACCAGAACTGGAACTGGAACTGGAACTGGTTCTGGTTCTGGTTCTGGTCCTGGTTCTGGTTCTGGTTCTGGTCCTGGTTCTGGTTCTGGTCCTGGTCCTGGTTCTGGTTCTGGTTCTGGTCCTGGTCCTGGTCCTGGTTCTGGTTCTGGTCCTGGTTCTGGTCCTGGTCCTGGTCCTGGTTCTGGTTCTGGTCCTGGTTCTGGTTCTGGTTCTGGAAGCTTTATATCTGGAGTTGCATGAAGCCGGGTCCGGTGGGTCCGTTTGGACCTCCTGTCCTGCTGGTACCAGGTTCTTCCTCAGCCGTTGTGTTGACATCACAATGTTGCAGCTGCTGGGAGGGGCTGACCTTTGACCCGACGCCCTTTCAGCCGAATGGATGCGACCAATCAGAGAGCAGAACTGTTCTCCACTTCCTGTTGGCTGAACCCAAAAGACAGACCAACAGAAACGGTTCTGGACTGGTTCTGTTGGGTCGGATTGGCTGGACCGGCTCCGTTGCCATGGTGACCCAGGAACCAGACATAATGTCTCCACTTGATTCCTGTTGCCGTGGTAACAGCCGGCAGACATGAACAGGCGCGTTTCCTGCTGACCGGAACCAGAACTGGATCAGAACCGGCACATTGCTGGTTCTGGGATGAGGAATCTGGTCAGAGACAGAACCGGGTCAGAACCAGGCAGCAAGGAGACGCTGTTCAGGGAAACCAGCTGTTGGGTCACATGCTGGTCCCAGTAAGACCAGTAAAACCCAGAGAGACCCAGGAAACCGGGTCAGAACCGGGTCATGTTAGAACCAGCTCTGGTCCGGTTCAGGTCCGGACGGTTTCAGCAGAACCGTTGGGTTTTCAGTTTATGAATTAAAATGTTCAGGAATCTGTTCAGTCGACCCGGTTCTGGGTGGAACCGGTCGGATCGGGACCTGGATCCCAGCTGAGGTTCTGCTCTGAATGTCGACCCGTTTTTATACCCAGAGGTTCTGTCTCAATGATCCGGATCCAGCTGGGAGATTTAATGACCCTGAAGGTCAGGATGTTTTCACCAGCTTCTCAGAGGCAGGAAGTAATTACCGGACCGGACCGACCGGACCGGACCGGACCGGACTGGGAGAGACGACCGGACCGGACCAAGGTTCCTGATTTTTCTTCTCAGACCTGCTGAGATCCAGCTGATGATCTGAAACATTCAGACTGTTTGATGTTGACTCATTTCATGTTTTACTGAATTTTTAGGAACCTGTTCAGTGAATCACATGTTTTCTGTTTGAGGAACCAGTTCCAGAAAGGAATCAGTTCGGAGTCAGAAAGCGATCCAGTCAAAGAACTGTTGGGTTTCGGCAATTTTAAATCGTCACAGGAAGGAAAACCTTCCAAGCCAGAACCGGATGAGAAGTTTCAGAGTGGAGTTCCTCAGGGCTGCGCCTGGTTAATCCAGCTTTAATCCAGACCTCAGGCTGATGAGGCTCCATCGGTTTCCTGTCTGAACCCGGCTGTGTTTTCCAGGTTTCCTGGGCCTTCCAGGTGTCCACCAACCAGGAGGGGCAGATCGTGGCGGCGCTGGAGGACGTTGACCTGCAGGACAACGTGACGGCGTACGCGGTGCAGATCTCAGGAGAACCTGGGCCGGTTCTGGTTCCGTTCGCCGACACCGGCGAGCCGCTGCGGTTCAACGCGTCGCTCCACGGCCGCTGCTACACGGTGGCGCTGCTGGTCCGACTGGGACACGGCTGGTCCCGACCCAGGAAGAGCCTCCCGGTTCTCACAAGTAAGGAGCGTCGCAGCGGCTCTGGTTAGATGAGAGCAGCCAGAGCTTCACATATTGTCAACATTACACTGTAGAAGTGGAGCGAGAAAACCTTCATTTTTATTACGTTGTTTAAAAATGCTTCCTGTTTCCGCAGAGCCACTTCCTGTCCGCGCCGCCTACATCTCTGACTACAGAGAGGCTCCAGAAACCGGCGTGGTGTTCGACATCGACCCGCCGACCAGAACCGTGTTCAGCCGGGTCAACATCAGCTACACGGAGGGCCTGGAGCGCCGCTCCATGCTCTACAGAGGTCAGGAACCCGAACCGGGCCAAGCTGCTGGGAAACACCAGCCTGTAGCTTCCCGCCTGGCCTGATGGTGGCAGTGTGACCCCATGTTAATCTCCTCAGAGTCCCAGTAGTCGCCTCTGAGGAACTCCGGACAGGAACTCCACTCCGGTGTTTCCCAGTTCTTCCTCATCCGGTCGGTGGGAAACGTTCCCACCGACCGGATGATCCCAGTTTGCCTCCATATTAGAGTCCAGAGAAGGAGAAGAATCAGGCTGAAGGTGGAGCTGCTGAAGGTGGAGCTGCTTCTCCAGGTCGTCTCTCCTGTCGTCTCCAGGTTTCCACAGAGGGAAGACGGTGTTCAAGCACTGGCTGCCAGGCGTTTGCTACCGGAACATCAGCTTCCAGCTCGTCTCCGAGGCGACGGCGCTGCAGACGCCGCTGACCAGCAGCAGCGACGTCACACACAGCCCACTGCACCACCGCACAGGTGAGCCGGGCGGAAACACCTGGAAAACACCTGGAAAAAGCCTGGAAAACACCTGGAAAACACCTGGAAAACACCTGGAAAACACCTGGAAAAAGCCTGGAAAACACCTGGAAAACACCTGGAAAACACCTGGAAAAAGCCTGGAAAACACCTGGAAAACACCTGGAAAAAGCCTGGAAAACACCTGGAAAACACCTGGAAAACGCATGGAAAACACCTGGGAAACACCTGGTGGACCTGGACCCAGAACAGAAACTACCGGGGGTCCCCAGGAAGTCTGGTTCTGGTCCTAGTTCTGGTTCTGGTTCTAGTTCTGGTTCTGGTTCTAGTTCTGGTTCTGGTTCTGGTTCTGGTTCTGGTTCTTTCCTGGTTCTGGTTCTGGTCCTAGTTCTGGTTCTGGTTCTAGTTCTGGTTCTGGTTCTAGTTCTGGTTCTGGTTCTAGTTCTGGTTCTGGTTCTGGTTCTTTCCTGGTTCTGGTTCTGGTCCTAGTTCTGGTTCTGGTTCTAGTTCTGGTTCTG
>CAEGAF010096676.1:0-15721 GCA_903067075.1 Micropoecilia bifurca | reverse complement strand
ATATGTATATCTGTGACACACACATGTGTGTGTGTGTGTGTGTCACAGATTTCCCTTAACCAATCAGAGCCGTCATCTTTGGCCTTTCAGAGTCTTCCTCATTCAGTCAGTCGGTTACATAACAGTTGGCATGCATGATGGCGCACGTTCAAGTCCAACTGAAAACGACAAATCTTTTTGTCACCATTATTTTTTCATGTCCGTGTGGCTTTCTGAAGTGACTGAAGTCACATTTCATTCAATATTTATTTGCCCCCGTCCAGAGCGAACCCCTCTAACGCGGCGGAGGATGAAGGTTTCTTACCTCTCTAGCCTGTTTTGTGTGGATGCTTCAGGAACATGGGTCTGTTTTTGTAAGGCTGTACAGTACACAGTCCGCTGGGTGTGTGAATAATCCATGAAGAGCAGAGGATCCACTTGGACTGTCACTTTCCTTACTTAAAGTCTGTCGGCATGTAGGTCACTGTGTGTTTTTGGGCCAACAGCAAATCACGCTTTTGATACTAACTCTAAGCAGATGACCATGTGGAGCAGATTCATCTTAAACAGGAACTGCTGGTGTGGAAAAAAAGAACTGCGTAATCTAGAAAATTTGTTGGATTAGTAGATTACACACCCAGAGGGGAAATGAATCCCAGCTTTATTTACCGCTCTGTTGGTGGATGCCAGAGCAGCAGCGTTACAAGGCGTCACAGTCTGAGGGTTTGCAGGTTCCCCCCTCAAAACCAGAACATCTGAAGTTATTGTTACTCCACAGTCATTGCTTTTTATTGCATTATGTGTGTTGTTTTCCATTGATTTATTAACTTAATTACTATTTCTCTTGTGTAGTATGAGTCAGATTGACACTGACTCATCACTCGGCGTTGTTTTAATCACTAATTTGTACAATGATTGTGATGGAACAAAGAAAACCTGAACACAGTGCACAGGTTTGACTTTACTGTGGATTTTCTCTAATCCGAACAGCAGAAAAGTGCTTCACACAGTGGCAAGTATATACAGTACATGCATCCCAAACAATGTCAAACATGGTGCAATTTCAGTTAGGAAGGTGAAGAGGAAACACACTTAATTCTGTTTATCAACACACTTGTATTATGATCAGTGTGGAACTGGCTTGGAAGCACAGATGATACATTTTCACCAGAGAAAATGTGCAAGTAAATCCAGAATTTTAATTTTAGTCTGTTTTATCACTTCAAAAGCAGTTTGGATGTCTGTTTGGGATAATTGTTCTGTTGGAAAATCAAACTGCGTCCAAGTTTTAACTACCCAGCTGTTGACTTCTAGTAAAGTAGAAGAATTAGAAGCCGGTCCTCTTCTTTCATTATTCTACCCACTTTGTGCAACAAGCCACTGACAGCCAAACAGCCCCTTCATAATACTGACACCACCACACTCCTCGAGTTTTGTGTTTTCAGCTTTGAGAGCCTCATCTTGTCGCTGTGCGTAAGTAGAAAACGTCTCTAGAAGGTGTTCGGTTTGTCCACATGGGTAAACTGTATATTTCGTTCATGTTTTAAGGTTTTGCGGGTAACATGGAGCCTCCTTCCTCAGCCCAGGGGATCCTGCATCATCCCAGGTTTTGAGCCTTAATGGTTCCCGTGTTGTTCCTCAAATCCTGACTGGTTTTCTTTCAGGTCAGAATCTGGTTCTTCCAACAGGAAAAGGAACCCCAGCTCACATTGAAATCTTTTGGGAAGGAGATTACAGTCCCAGCCTGAGGAAAATCTTTGGCCACGGTCCCGACTGAAAATTCACAAACTGTGCGTAACCAATTATGCAAACCAATTCAATTAACTTAACTCCTTTCTGATAAAAGCAGAGATAAGACTGGGGTTCCTCTGCAACTAGGTCAGGAACATTTATCCAATAATTAGAGAAAAAATCTAGAATAAATTCAAACTTATTTCCATTTAACTTGTTTGTTGCATCATCAATCTCCCCCCTGGGAAAAGAATGGTTCAAATGCATAATTAAAAGCCCCAAATTAATGACGTTAATTTTGGAAAGTGCACGTAAACTCCTGTCTGAAACTGTATCTATATCTGGATCAGAGCATTCCACTATTTTGGACCATCAGAAGTGTGACAGAGGAACAAAGAGAGAACTTATGAGCTAAAATATCTATATTTAGAGCCACTTTAAGATATTCTCTTGACAGCGTACAGAAGAGGAACAGCTGTGTCACAGTTTCTCCTGTGACTTGCAGGAGAAACCAACAACAGTGACACGATGACTGTGGGCTTGAGAGCCAGTTTTCCACTCGAGCAACGTAAGATATCACATTTTCCTACATCTGCCAAAAAGCTAATGACCAAGAATAGATCTTGCAGGAACAAAAACAATCTGAGCTTCCTCAGAATATTTGTCAATGCATTTGTGGCTGCGTTTGTTTGTGCACACTGGCTGGGCCAGGAAGAGGGAAGATGAGGAGATTACTTCATGTCATTATTATCGGTGGAAAGTAATGAACATCCTAAAGCACGCTTCCAAACAACAGAAGGGAGAAAAATACAATAACTTGAATCAGCCTGCGCTCTCCGAGGAGGAATTTCAATAGAGCTTATATGGATTTAAGCCACAGCTTCCCTCATTGACTCCCTGCTTTGTAGGGTTTGCTTTTAGGAAAGAAATGCATACTAAGTTGTTTTTATTTCCAAACAAAGAGAGTGGGGGAGAACAGGGAGTCACCTTCACTGACTCTTCCAATCTCTGGAAGAGTTTAAACCTCAAAATTAAAGAGAAAACAGAACGCCATCTGCGAGGAGCTGCAGGAAAGAGGCAGCAGTTAAAAATCAGCTCCACTCACACAGAGAATAAGTTAATTAGACTCAAACGCTTCAGGGAATTTGGCGTGTGTATCACGATGGGTTTTTTTTTTTCCTCCCTCCCCTTCTCAAAGCTCACAATGAGATTTAATTATAAAAATGGAGCTGGTGATGGCTGTGTACCTGTACAGAATCCAGCCTGACGGGAGACCAGAGCAGACAGCCTCCCTCGCTGGAGGAGGCTGTCGAAACCAAACACGGATCATCTGATTTTAGCCTTCACAGATCTGCGCCGGTATCAGTGTCAGCTGCTGTGAAATAATTCATCACAGTACATCGCAGCTCCAGAAGGAGATAGCAATTTGAAGCTGCACCAAACTACTGCTTTCACACCGATACGGCTACAGTTCTGATGAGAAGTTTCCTTCATTAATGTCATACTTAGCTTTAATTATCTATTTGACTGATTTTTAAAAATGTTTTACCCTTGAAAGGATCTTGCATCAAACATCTTTGAAACAAGCACTGGAAGCTAAAGTTTGATTTTTTTATTTTAATAACACAGGCTCAGAATTAATTTTTGTTTTGTTTTTTCAATTATGGAAATACACATTGTGCAGGGAGTTTGGAGAACCAGTAGTCATGGATGTGCATCAGAAGAATTGGGCAATAAATATTTTTGGAATATTGAGTAAAGCAGGTAAATGAATCAGATTTGTTATATTACAGCCTCTCCACGACCCTTGGATCTCCTAGAAACAATCTTTTGTTGGTAGTTAGACTGAAACCTAAGACATGTTGTCTATTTTTATCCAGCTCTCAGCTGCAGACAGACTTTCTGAAGACATGAGTCAATGAAGAGTTTAGAGGTTTTAAAAAGGAAACTAGAAAGGCACATACTGGTCTGGAAAAAATAAAGAGCCCATTGAAACATTAGTTTATCTCTTCCTGGGTTGAAACATTAGTTTTGTTGTTTCTAAATTAACATGAACTTGTTTTCTTTGGATTATTTGAGGTCTAAAAGCATATTTTTCCTTATTTTGGCCATTTCTCATTTTCTGCATCCATTCATTTTCTTTACACCCTTGTCCCTTGATGGAGTTGGGAGGGTTGCTGGTGTCTATCTCCATCTAATGTTCCATGTGAAAGACAGGGTCACCCTGGACAGGTCACCAGTCTGTTGCAGGGCAACGCAGAGACACACAACATGCACACACACTCACACCTAGGGAGAATTTAGACAGACCAATTAGCCTGACAGTCATGTTTTTGGACTGTGGGAGGAAGCTGGAGTACCTGGAGAAAACCCATGCATGCACAGGGAGAACATGCAAACTCCATGCAGAAAGACCTGGGGCCGGGAATCGAACCCAGAACCTTTTTGCTGCAAGGCAACAGCTCTACCAACTGTGCCATTGTGCAGCCCTTCATTTTCTGCAGATAAATAAAACATTTTTTGTCATTAGTTCATAGAATAAAAGAGCAATGTTCATTTTACTCAAACATATACCTATAAAAAGTAAAATCAGAAAAACGGATCATTTTAAGTGGTCTCTCAATTGCGTCCAGAGCTGCATCTCAGCATGACTCTTAGTTTACAGTTAGAGCTGTTAATTTTCTCTAATTTTATGTTTTTTCATTTCAACTATAGGTATTAAAGTTAATTTATTACGTACGATTTTACTTTTTCTATTTCTATTTTACTTCACATTTCTCCTCGCGTGGTTGGTTTTACTGTTGCTCTGTAACAAGAAGGTCCTGGGTTTGAATCCAGACCTGGGGTGTTTCTGCATGCTCTCTCTGTGCATGTATTAGTTCATGTTTTAGTACTCCGCAACAAAACATGAACCATTTTAAATTTCCAATTACCAAGTCTGTTGCACAAAAATTAGGACTAAATTTGGTTTCCTGGAGTTAAACCTGAGATTTAGTAACAATTCGAATCTGCATTATTCCTTATTCTTGCTCATTTCTTTACTACATACTGCTCTTACTACATATATTTAATATATTATGCGTCTTGCGAGTAAAGACACACAAAGCCGTCTTCAGAGGATCCTTAGAATAAGTGACTTTTAAAATGCATTAATCTCTCGAGGTCAAAAAGTCCCTTCAGAGATTAGGTGCAGCTTTCTTCTGTTTTGAAGAAAGCTGCCTGAAATGACACACTTTTTGGATCACAATCACTGATTTCACCATTATCCTCTCATTATCGCGCTTTCCTCAAACTTGCACCTTCATTTTAAAGAGGCTTCAGATTCACACCATTTGATCTCACTGGAAAGGCTTTGGGGATTAACTAAATGACTCTGCAATTAGCTTTTTAATCACACAATGCTCACCAAAAATAGCTTCCTCTTCTCCTGATCGTTGCGCTTGGGAAGTTGTCTGAAAGATGAAATTAGCTGCAATCATTTCAGTGTCTTTAAAAAATACATATAACTAACAAAGCCCGTTTTAAGAAGGCTGCTCTGTAACTCCAAGTTTTTCCTGACTACTTCTTTTCAATCAGTTCATGAGGGATGGAACCGTCTCTGTCTGTATTGAGATTCAATTTCTTATAAAAAAAACAAGGACATCTTATTTTCACGCTTTTCTATGTATTTCACATGACAGGCTTTATTAGAAGCAACGTGTGTGATTATTTACCAAACTGGTGATTCGATCTCCATTATCTGTCATCTTTATGAACATTAAGTCGTCGTCAGTTTTGATCTTGGCATGCAGTTACGTAAACCTCCCACTAGAGGTCAACATTCACCACTTCCCTGCGTGAACACTTGGAAAATGGACTAAAATTATGACATGAACTCAAATGAACCCAATGCAAGGCTGTGCCAAGCTGAAGAGAAAAGAAAGCAATACACACAATTTTTGTTTTGATTTGTTTTTTTCAAATATAATAACTAAAAAGTGAAGCATGCAATTGCCCCGTTTTTTTTAATTCTTCAGTTAACACAAGTGCTGGATGTGTATTTCACAAAAGTGGACTTTATGGCAAAGGAGGGCAATTTGTAAGAGATCTCGGCTTTTTGTCACAATCCATGTGGGGAACAGAGCAAGATGAAGATCATCTGGTCAGATAAGACCAATGTTGAATGTTTCCACTCAACTGTGGTGGAAAAGTAGCACTGCACAGTGAACACACCACTGCCAAACAGAAACATGCTAGAGGCAGCATCTCACTATGAATGAAGATGTTTTTTTTGTTAGTTTGTTTTTTTTAAGTGAGGACAGAGTTCATAGGGAAATAGATGCTGTTATTTTCAGGCATCCTTGGAAAAAAGCTGGTTAAACATTGCAAAATACTTGGGACTCAAATGAAAGTTTGTCTGCCTGTAGGATAATGACCAGAAACAAACTGTTTAACTTTAATTATTTTGAAAACCATATTTGCTTCCAGGTAATAATTATGCACCACTTTGTGTTGCTCTATCAAATAAAGTTTTCAAGGAACTGAATTTTAATTTTTAACATAAAAATTTTGATGACTTGAAAACCCAGGCTTTTAATCAGATTCTCAGTTCTTAATGCAGTTCAGCCACATATTTCATGCTAAACGCTAATGTCTAATCTTAGTATTTGAATGGTGACGCATATGAAGGCTTGTCTTAGGTACAGGCCCCAGTCAGTCGTCCATTATCTCTAGGCCGCTCTGGCTCCACCTCTGTTAAGCTATTTACTAATGGCTGGAAGTGTCGCCACACTGAAAGGCATTTCCTAAAGTTTGTTGACGACACAGTTAGTCTGCTGCAGCAGGGAGAAGTAAATCACGGGACAGTTGTGACAGATTTTATCGTATGGCGCAACAGAAACTTCCTTCAGTGTTGTGTCAGAAAAATGAGGATAAGGTCACTTGCTGTGGAGAAGAAACCCAGAACATCTCAGCTGCACAGACTGTGAAGATGGTTTATTTTATTTTTATTTCAAGACAATGATTGACAAAAACCAAACCCATTATGGGAATGTCTCTGCAGCCAGTAAAGATCAGTGATACGAATACTTTTAATGATGCAAAGGCGACGGTTTCACTCTACAGAGTTTGAGCAGATCGTAGTTTCTTTTTATAGCAACCTTCTTTTATAAAACAGCAATTCGAAGTTACGAGATTCTCCAGGAAAATCATTTTACAGAAACCTGGGTTAGTATAATCCATTTCAGATCATCCTTTATACGTTTCTCAAGAAGTCAGAGATGAGCAGCTCCTTGATTCCACAGGAATTACATCAAACCACTTTGCATAAATTATAATTGGCAATTTAAATCTATTTTATTGCATTGCTTTTTTTGCTGCCCATACTAAAACTAGCAAAACAAAAATCCTCTTGAGAAACAGGTGAAAACTATTTAGATGAGCTCACCTTTGTAAAATAATAATGGCGTTAAGTCATGGAAATTTGTTCCAAAATGTTAACATTTTTGACTTTTGAAGAAAAAAAATCCAGCAAATGTGCAATTTTCCAAACTTAGATATGTCCATGTTTTCTATAGAAATGTTTTATTTTTTGTGGAAATTTACAAGGTTTTTTCCATCTACAATACGATGTCATTAAAATACCAGAGGATCATTGACAGAATATTGTAAAACGCTTCATCACCTTCTACATGTATTGACACAATTTCACCGTTTTGCCTGGAAGAAAAAATAAAAAAAAGAAGAAAAGGATGAACACATACACATCTGTTGCACAAGTTGTCCTGGTTTCACCAGAACAGCTCTTTTATTAGCAAAATTGTGGAGATTAGTCCGCTAATGTCCATATATCCAATGGAAACAAAGGGGGCCAAAGGGGGGAGATATGCAACTTGAAACCATCACATGAACCCATTCAGGTTCGTCTTTACACTGAACACAGATCTGCACCGGATCCCAAATCTGCTACCAGGCCACCTCTCCGCCGTCCTCTTTCCCTGACGATTTTTCGGGAATGTTTGCAGGAGCACATCAACGACTTGGACTAATTAATGGGAGTAGCTCTTTTTTTTTTGGTCGCTTAGAAAAATACAACTTTGAAAGAGGATGACAAGTAGAGGAATAAAAGTCCCTTTGTTTATATTGTGCACACATTCACTCGCACAGACAGAGACAGTCACTCAAACGGGCATCTAGCTTCAATCCACACAAAGCTATCACACAAACACACACACCCACACACACTCACAGTTTGTCAGGATCAGAGTGAACTGGTCTGCAGAGTTTTTCAATATGGAGAGATGAAATTATGCAAAAACCTAGGCTGAAAATGCCCAGACAGTAATTCAGGTGACTGAGTGAAGAGTTAAATGGCCAAAGCTACACTGACTTTAAAATAAGAACACACGCTGTAACTAAGGTAACAGGGCAAAACAACAAAAAAGAACAACAAAGTTCATTTTAGGACCCCCAAACTGGCAAATGACTCCCCTTCTTTATATAAAAAAATAAAAGTAAAACACAATTTAAAACTTCTAAAAATCCATGGCCATAGACTGTTGTACAAATATTTTACAGAAAAGATTTTCTCTACACACCATCTTTCAAACTTTTAGAGATCAACATAAGTTAATAAGAGGTTAAAAGTGACATTCTCGCCAGGGCCCATCCAGCACGCTGACTCTGGGTTGATCTAAGTCACTTGGTAGGCCGACTCTCTGCCTGAATAGAAAGAAAAGCGTCTGGTTAGAGAGGAAGAGCAGCGGTGCCCGAGTCACGAACGAGGCAGCGGCGGTACCTTTAGAAAAGGCCGCAGTCCTTCAGGTTGGTCTTGATGATGACGTCTGTGACGGCGTCGAACACAAACTGCACGTTCTTGGTGTCGGTGGCGCAGGTGAAATGGGTGTAGACCTCCTTGACGTCCCTCCTCTTGTTCAGGTCCTCGAATCGGAACTGGATGTAGGTCGCGCCGTCATCGTAGGTGTTGGGACCTGAAGTTACGGTTCAGAGTTATGAAGCATTTTTAGCAGCCAAATGCCACCTCAATTATCAGAACAACAAAACAATAAATCAAAACTCGATTGCTGTTTTCAATTGATTACTTCCTTTTTTAAAGATTTGAATCCAATGAAATTCAATACGTCTCGGATTTGAGCTGCTTTGTTTTGTTTAATTTGATGCACTGATGTTCAGACAGCTGACTGAGGAGACGTTGACCTTTAACCTGACAGATCTGATGGGAATTAATTTGAAAAGACCCATTAAGTTATTTAACCATTTATCGTTTCTCCTGTTGCATCTCACAGCACTGTCAAAAATATGGGATCGCTATTATTACAGGATATTCAGTCAGTTTTACTTTTTACAGACACATAAATCAATCCGACATGGCGCTGTTGTTCAACAATTGAAATGTTCTGGTTTTGATTTAACATAACGAAAATTAAAGATGGATGTTTTTAAGATCATTTTAAAAAAAAAGAGGAATGAAACCATTATTTAAACTAATATCTGCATGAGGTTGTAACTCCATGTGTGACAGTATATTAGTCATAATCTGCATTGAGTTTCCTTTTCAATAAACTTATTTTCAGGTAAAGAGTGATGAATTCTTGTTTAATTACTTTTAGGTCTGCTACTTTTATTTCACCAGGTAAAACATTTGAGGACCAGTTTTATTTTACAAACTGAACCTGGCCAAGACACCAACAATGTTTTCATTTATATAATTTGATTTGACTTCATTTCATTAACTCTTTCATATGCTGTAATTTAAATTTTTTTTTACTCATTTAATATTTTTATTTATTTTTATTTACATATTATTATTATTTTTTTTTACGAGCTTAAGTGAGCGTAGAAATGAGAAAAAGATGGTGCAGGACACGACGAGCCCTGTGAAGCTAAGCGGAGAATTGACATGTAAAATGCATATTTATGAAAAATATTTTTCCGTTGTTAAAATTCAACCAAAGAAACAACAAATTACTGATCTGGATGCAATTTGGTTCTTGATACCATAACTTATTTTTCTGTTATATGAAAAATGGATGTCGCACTAATCATTTAGTTTTTATTTACCAGATAAATTAGTGTCATATATACGACTTTATTCCACTATAAACTAACTGAGTCTCCTTCAGTAGTAATTCATCCATGCTTTCTGTCAGAGTATATAGACACACATACAGAGAAGTTAAAAATTATTAAAACAAATTGTACATTTTGTTCTTTCATCAGCTCCACATGCAAGGTCAGAGGTTAAACCAGAGCAAAGAAGAATGAAGACCTGCTGCTGCTGCAACTCACCTTCATAGTCTGGGAAGCAGATGGTCAGAGGACTCTTGGCGATCTTGTCCTCAAACAAATCCTTCTTGTTGAGGAAGAGGATGATGGAGGTCTCCGTGAACCACTTGTTGTTGCAGATGGAGTCGAACAGCTTCATGCTCTCATGCATTCGATTCTGACGGGGAGGAGGGAGGATGAGCGCACGGCGGCAGGTGGAGCACAACCAGGCCGGGAAGTCTTACCATCTCCTCGTCTTCCGCCAGCATCAGGTCGTAGTCGCTCAGCGCCACGCAGAAGATGATGGCGGTCACTCCCTCAAAACAGTGAATCCACTTCTTCCTCTCGGACCTCTGTCCACCGACGTCAAACATCCTGACGTCACAGAAACGCACAGATCAATACTGGAGCGGGATGAGTGAGGATTTAAACTTCAGGCCGGCGTCGCCTCAGCGTGATAAACCAGGTCAGCCTCCATCCATGCTGTGACATACAGCAGTGTGCAGAAGGTTTCATTCTCTCACAGTAAACATGAATGTTTTATTAAATTGGGGATTTAAAGTAAACATTTGAACCCTTTTCCATAAACTGGAATAAAAATACAACACACAAATATGTTTCCATCAAAATTTTCTCATTTGTAAATAAAACGCAAATTTTTCAATTTTACTATTATAGACAATTGAGAGCAAAATATTCAAATAGGTGTAAAGTTAGTTGTTCGTTCTGATTCAACCGAAGAGTTATTTCACTTTTTAACGCCACAAACTATCAGTTGTGGAGTTACTAAAAAGACATTATGAAACGGTACTTTTCAAGTTCTTTAAAAATGTTTTTATCATTAGCAAAATGAGCTGAATAAAAATCTCCATTGTGATGTAGATGCACCAGAAAGGAAAAATGAGGGAAATTTTCTAAATCAGAGTGAAAATCCTTTTATTTAGCAAAAATGTCTATTTTGCATGTATTTTTTTATTATTTTATTTCTCTATACTTACTTAGATTTAAAAAAAAAAAAAAAAAAGAAATTTAGTCCTGTACTTTTCCAAGACACACAGTAAGCCTGATTTTGGGGAAAAAAAACACTGGGTGAACAAGTTTGAATTTAGTGCAGATTTTCTCCGAATGGTGAAGTGTTGGTGGCAGCTTCATGTGATTCTAGAGCCTTGCACAAACTGAAAGTGACGCTGCAAAAAAGACGACTAACTTCAACTTCATCCATTAGTGGTTGAAACTTAGAGGTTTAGCCTCAAAATAAAAGGTAGTTAAACAACTAACAAAATAATCCCTTGTTAAACTTTTACTTACTTGAAGTGCAGGTCCTTAAAGGTGAAGTGTGTTTCCACAATGCCGGTGGTTTTGACTCTGGTCCTCAGCACGTCCTGCTGCGTTGGGACGTAGGAAGGCGCAGATAGCCTTTCCAGATCGTTCAAGTAGCTAACAATAGTTACAGGCAGGACAAAGTTAGCTGATAGAAAATCAACCAGGTCATAAAAGCGTCCCGGTACAGTTGGGATTCTCTCACTATGATGCCGAGTCGTTGAGCTGGTATTCCCGGGAACGGCCGAAGCATTCCTGAATGCCTCCGTCCTTCCAGAGCCGCTGGATGGCGTCGGCCAGCTCAGGCGTCATGACGCCCTCTTCTGCTGTACTCGCAAGGGCGAACAGCTGCCGGGCATCGTCCTAAAGATTATTGAAAAGAAGAAGAAAAAAAAAAAAAAAAAACAGAATTACATAGTTCAACTTTTTGGATCATAAATCCATGGTGGATTTATGATCATAAATCCATGGTGGATTTATGATCCACCATGTATTTTCCATGCATGTGAAGAAAGAAAATTAGAAGAGTTTACACTCCGTATGGTTGAACATTTAAACCAGAATCAAATTCAGACTAAAATTCTCATTCGTGATAAAGTGGAGATCTTGGAGCTCAGGGTTTCTGTCACCAACTCAGGAATAGTCGGTGAAAGAGGACAAAAACTCAAAAAGCTCATTGGGAAAAGCAAAGAGAAAGAGCATTTAAGATTAGAGCTGCTCAAAAGATGTTAAAACCACATTTGCTTTGGCAATATTTGCTTGCAATATTGCAATAGCAGAGAAACTGCTTTGAAGAAATGAACAGGGAAGCTATTTTCAAGCAACACTTCCACAATTAACATGTCTTAACCAAACATAAATAAAAACAAGGTCCTTTATTTATCAGTTTGTAATAGAATAAGAAACAAATATTTTTCATATTCAAGTATTTGCCATATGTTTTAATTTTAGAGACTCTGTTAGGTTTGGACAAGCCAATAGAGGAATATATCAACTATTTATTTTCAACAAACACAATTACAGAGAATATTTTACAAAAGGAATATTAGATAAAAAGAATTAAAACTTTAAAATGTGTCAGTATTCATACACCAAGTTCTCTACAGATCTCCTTATCTGAGTCATGATAATTAAAAAAAAAGTTACAAGTTTCCATTTAAATCTTTTCTTGTGTCAATAGAGTTTGAGCTTAAAGACCGAAGAGTTTTGAGGTAAACAGCAAAACACTGTTTCCAAAAGCATGAAAATCACCAAAGAAAGCATCTGGACTTTAAGATGCTGACGATTACAAAATGAGATTAGTCATGCTGAGCAAATGAATAAGTCTTTCTTCTGCAAGGAAAGAAAAAGCCCAGTTAGATTTAAAAAAACAAGCCTGAATGTTATCGTTTCATAACTTATATTTTGTCACTGATTAATGGATATGTAAATGTCTCATCCAAGGCCAACATCTTTGTTTGTGACATTTATAATCAAATCCACTTCCTCTAATGTTGCTCAATGAGACACTGAGGAGAAGAGGCACCAGAGGACTGAGGATAAATAACAACCTGTTACTATTTCCGTACCACTTTATTTCTCTAAAAAACAACAACAGAGAGAGAAGAGCAATAGAAGTGGTTAATTAGTACAGAGGAGCCAATAAAAACACAAATACTCCAGGTGTGTACAAAGGAAAAGAGATTACAAAACAGTTGATAAAAGGAGGGAAAAATGTGTTTTTAGAGAGGTTTTACAAACAGCCTGGCTGACCTCCAGCAGCATCTTATTCCACTTTTCAGGAGCTAAAACTTCACTGAATTCATAAAATGTTCGGAGGAAGATTAACATGCTCAGATGTGCCGATCTAAGAGCGTGCGATGTCGTGTACGTGTGAATCTGCTCAATATCAGAACTGAACAGGAAACTGAAGAAATTCTCCATCCTGATAACACAGGAAAAAAAATTAAATAAACTCTTTTCTTGGACTCACTGCTCTGGCTGATTCAGCAAATTCAATCTTCAGGCGTCCCATGGCTCTGATGATGGCCATCATGGACTGGATGGTGTTGCTGAAGACCACGGCCTTGTACTGCTTACACTCCTCCTCCGAGTAGCCGGCCTCATGGATGATCCTGAAGAATGGGCAGAGGACACCAGAACCTTCAATTACCTGCTGTAGTGCTCATATCACTTTAAATAAACACAAAAGATTAAAAATAAAACATCTGAGGTTTTAAATATTTAAGCTGGAGGGTGGCATTAAAACCAGAAACATTATTGGCCACTTGCAGGCAGCAAAACCAAATTATAAAGTTCATCTGAGTTAAAGCCTTCAAACAAATAAAAAAAGAAAAACAAAAAATAAAATGTACATTTCAGATTAATTAATCTGAGATAGAGTTGAATGTTATGCTTGACAATATAGCCTAATCAATACATTAGCTCATGTCTTCTGGGATTATTCGCATCGTGTCATGTAATGACACGATGCGACCAGTTTACATGAAGATGCATCTTTTCAACAAGCAGCCAACAACCAGAGGCGCTTTTGGCTGACAGACAAACAAAACACAACGTCGCCTTTAAAGGATGAAAATAACAGTTCCATAAAAACTGCCAGCGATGACGTAGGTTGATCAGCATCTGTCATAATGAGGAGCTCAATCCAGTTCCTTACTGTGAACTAATGGACGTCTGCTCTGCAGAAGAACAATGATGTGGGATTGAATAATCTCATGTGACCTGTTGTACATTAAAGTCTGTCTACTTCTGGGATTATTCGCATCGTGTCATTACATGCCGATTTGGTTGTTTCTGAAACACTGGAAACTGCATGTTTGGATTTTCAGACTTACTTCATCTGTTTGACAATTGTGCTTTTCCCAGACTCTCCAGCGCCTGAAATGGAAAACCAAAGGCACGTTATGATTGGTGCAGAGGCAAGACATAAAAAAACACATACCAACAACTGACACCTTTTATTAAAGGTCCTAGATAAAGTAAGAGAGCTAAAGGAACAATATTATGAATTTTTCAAGCACAGTGTCAACTTCCAGAAAACTGCACAACAGCTGAAACACTGAGTTTCTTTAAATCGAGGCTAAATATCTTAAGTTAGACAAAATAAATGGAACATTGACCATCATTGATCATTTTGAGGATGGCTCTCATCAAAATATCACATTTGTTTCTGGTGATTTTTTTGTATGACTTATGTTTGTGTTTAAGACATAAAGCACTTTTGAAACTTGATCGATTGAATAGTAACTATGTTACCTTTAGTTGTTATAAAAATTCTGTATATATCAAATTTGACTTAAAAGATATTTGACCTTTTAATTTAATACCTTAAAATTAGGCCTCTGTCTCTTTAAGAAGCTCTTTCTAAAACCCCGCCTACAAGAAGTCATCTCATTTAACAATATTTTTACCAGCGCTGAACTGATCGTAAAATGAGCTCAGCAGATGTGCCACTAGGTGTTTGCTAATTGATGCTGGCTAGTCTGAAGGAACCGAGAAGAAAAGGGCTGATCTGCTAGGTAGAAACTCTTTGACTCCAAGGAGCTGCGTCTCGAAGCCGACTATAGGTCCACCCACGGCTGAATGGTTGCCATGGAGATTATAGGACTTTTTAAAAAGGGGAAAGAAAGAATCAAGGTTATGCTCCAGGTAGTTTTTGATGAGGGAATAACATTAAAACATAATGTTAGGCTTAAAAAAAAGGACAAAAGTCAATTTTATATAGTAGTGCATACAGCTTTATATAGAAGTTGCATACTATTGAAATTTTACTGCACAGTGTTTTATTCTTTATACCATACAATGATGACAAAGAGGCAAGCAACCAATCACAGTAGCTGAATTGCTTCCTGGTATTTTTCACTCTTCTATAAAATACTTTACAAAGTATGTTTTACAGAAATTTCCCCATTGTAGGACTATAAAAGATGTTTCATTCAATTGTTAGTTAAAGATGTCTTACAGCTAATGAAACTAATATTTTCAGTAGCTGACAATAATAAAAAAATAAACAATTTTAATGAATAAATGCATCCAATAAAAATTTTTGTTTTTCAATAGGTGCTTTTAATCTTACAAACAAGCCTCATTGGAACCCATATTTTAATTTACTGAATATGACTGTTTAATGAAAAACAGCCTTTGACATTAAGCAGGCGTTATACATATTTCTATTATACCATATTTTCTGCAACAGTAATAATTGTTCACTTTAAGTTTTAAATTAAAAACTACACTCATGTTTTGCATTAATTCCAATTGTTTGGATAAATACATTAACAATACAATATTTATTATTAGGGATGTACCGATCAGGTTTTTTCCTGCCGATCCCGATACCGATCACCTCTGAGGGCCGATCGCCGATTCCGATCCCCGATACCGATCACATAATTATTATTTATTTATTTTTTATCATAAACACTAC
>CAEGAF010096667.1:0-83796 GCA_903067075.1 Micropoecilia bifurca | reverse complement strand
CCGGTTTTTTTTGTTTAATTTAATTGGTTTTGGGGATGTGTGGGTCTGTGTCTTTAACGTGCCTCCACAGCCCCCCCCCCCCCCCCCACACACACACACACACACCACCCTCGGGCCCCCTGAAGGCATTTGGCCCTCTATACAAGGACCTGCTGGCTAATAATGCCGTGTGGCCTGCCCAGAAGCTTAATCACACATGCATTAAGGGGAAGACAGCGGGCCTTTGTGCGCACGTAGGTTTACTGGAATTAAGCGATTAATGGTCATCTCAGCGGCAGGCGACGAGGCAGCGCACAGAGCAGCGACGCGGCGCACAGAGCAGCGACGCGGCGCCGTTTTACGACAAAAAATCGTGAAAAAGGGGTTAGACAAAGAGAAGAAGGAAAGGAAAGAAGGAGATAGGACGCAATTACAGTAGTCCGTGTCCCCCAATCCATCATGCAACGTCAAGGTCATTGTGTATTATATTGATTATGATACAAGGCTTTGTGATGTTTATTACACCCCATCCTGCTTCCATATAATAATATGCAAAAATGCCGCATGTAAACACCTGCTATCAATTTCTAAAGCTGCTAATTTGCCTCGCCTCGTGGTTCCTCCTTTCTCTCCCAGTTTCATATTCCTCACTTGTGTTATGACTGAACACGTGGCCGCATTAAACTGTTTCGCCTGCAGCCTCCATCTGCATAAACCATCAGGCAGCTCATATGAATTATGATTTCCATATAGTCGAAAAAGGAGGGGGGACCCAATGAGAGCCAACAACAGGGCTTCTCAAATATATTGTTTCTTATACAAATGAGATGTCAGAGCCGTTAATTAACTTATCAGTGACACACTGGGTTAACTGGGAATAGAGGGTGATGTAACAATGCTAATTTAATAGTATTAGAAAAGTTGAATTTATATCTACAGGGAAAATATCTAAAAAAAAATTGCTATAACAAATATTTTGTGAAGCATTTCGACATCATTCACCTGCCCACACAGGTGTTGGGAGTCAAGCCTCCTCCTCAGGTTCACCTGGGAGTTTATGGATGTACCAGAAAACTTTCAGTCTATCTTTTATAGATTACTGGTTTCCTAATAGTTTTACTTTTTAAATCTTTGATTTGCAGGAGTTGGTGAGGCTGATCTGCAGTAAGTAAAGAAAACAAGTTAATTAACAATTCCAAATCTAATCCATTTGCTGTTTTTTATCGCAAATGTCAAATTTTATTTTTCATTTTGTTAGTGTTTTTATGTTTGTTTATTTCATCTCCTTTTCACAAACTTCTATTTTATTTTTACACTTTGTCTGGAGAATTTACTTCCAGCATGACTTTTAGTATTTAATTCTAGAAGCACCAGTCATAGTTTGGATACCATAATGACAGAATTAACTTAGACTCTGGGATTTTTTGTCTTACACTTGGATGAATGAACTGATAAAACATGTAATGTGTGCACTAGTTGGTCATTCTATTATTTTCTGATGGTAAAAATTAAATGTTGTCATTCTTTTGGATCATGCATTGACACCTTTGTTCTGCTCCAGCTCCATTCCAGATGAGTGGATCTTTTCATGAAAACGACCAACAGAATCTTTCATCTTTATTTTGGGATTTTCCTCCTCAGCAGAAACAACCTGGACATTCTGAGATGTATGCTAGACAAGGAATGCAAACGCTTGAATTTTATGTTCATCCTTTTGTCATTGGTCTTCCAAAGAACAGCTATCTATATTGACAGCGGAGGGTGAATTATATTGCCATGACCACCACCCAATGGCAGAGCTTGTTGATCAATCAAACCTAATTTGATTGGATGGAAGCCTTAAAGAACAGCCAGATGGGAGCTATCAGAGTGGCTCTGTCCACTGATTCACTTCCTGTTCCCAGAAGGCGTTGTCTGGGCTCTGAAGGATGATGGTGAACCACAGAGCCGGATGAGACAGATTCCGTGTTCTGGATCAAATCAATACATGTGAACAGTAACTAAATACAAAGCCACCATTTCTTTATTTACCATTTGCAGCTGTTTTCCCAGGGATTTTTGATTCAGGGCTCCACCTGATGCAATCATTTTTGTATTTTTCAGATTTTCAGTTAATCAGTGAACTTTGATGACGACCCTAATCCTGTGTGAGGTTTATCTGTGTCAACAGAATCAAATCACTAACTTGTCTTTGATTTTTTGGATACACTGTGGTTGGGATCATTGACTTGTTGAGCAAATAAAACGTTATCACCTTTAATACAAATTGATCTATTTTAAAAATCTGTGCATGTGTAGCAACCTTTGACTGTAACTACACACAACTGCAGGGCAGGAGGAGGGGCTAACACAGAAAGTAAATGTTAAATTACATTTTTTCTTACAATTATTTATTTATTATTTTTTTATTGATTAATTGGTTTTTAATTACTTGCTTTCTGGCAGTGAATTTTTAAGCCAGAAATCTTTTATCACAAGTTACAGCTGTCCTATTTCACTCAAGTGGCTAAAGTCAAATTAATATTGTTAAAGTTATACCACCAATATGATGCAGTGCACATGAACAGCTGATATGTGACCTTTCTCAACTGTTTTTTTTCATGTTCCTTTTAAATGTCCCTTCATGATGTTAAAATAAGCTTTTATTCTGCACAGGTTGTGTCCTGAGATTTCAGGAGCTGCATTTGATCTCACCAATTGTTTTCCTCAAAAAGGTTTGTCTGAATGCCTGTCAAAGTTTTTTTGCTTTGAGAAGGTTTTTCTGAATCTACTTTTCAAAAATGAATCTGATGTTTGGGGATTTTTTTTATCAGCAGTTAAATATGACATAATCTCCCATCAAACTACAAGGTTCTTAGATTGGGACTTGTCAAGTTTTGAAGACCTAATTGTGGTAAGAATTTTTTCTTGGATGATATGCTATGATATGCTGTGCTACATTTCTCTATTTGTATGTAAGATCCCTGTGAAATATTGTTTTCCTCCACATGCAACCCACATGTCCAGCATCGTTTAGACTACATTCACACTGCATTCAGAGGTAACCCAAATGTAGCAGATTTTGCACATGTGACCCACGTCAGGTTCTTATGATGGGAGCATTAATGAGCCCATGAGAGAGATACTGTTGCAGAGTGTAGAGAGCTATGGCACTGAGGAAAGGTATGGATTAAATCAGGAACACATAAAGCTATCACTAACAAAACAGAAAAATTGTCAAAGAAAAGCAAACTTAGGAATACATAAAAACCCAAAATGTTACAGATCATGACAGTCACTGATTCTTGACAAAAAAATCACTGATTTATCAACAGAAGTACAACTGACAATAACCTCAATGTCACAAGTGACTGTAAAATGACACCCAGCTTTTTAATTCCTTGTAGGACTTTGTCCTCTGATGCTGAATGTTTGTATGAGACCATATGTTGCTCGCTATGGGAGAAGGAGAAGTCAAGTGGTTAAAATATGATGCCAGCAGTCTTAGTTGCCTGAAAATAGATGGCGCCTCTCTGAGCTTCTGTTCTATATCGTTTCTATGCCATGCATCATCCCTCCTCTGCCTCCCCTGTGGAAGCTTGACGTGACAAATAGCTGGATCTGCACTTTTCTGCAGCAAAACTAACACGCCCCTCATCATCGCTGGGTGCAAATTTGATCAGAACACACCCAGAATCCCCCAGCTGCTTGATGATGAATTGGCATATTAGGAACAATGTTTATGCATCAGGCCACAGCCCCCCTAGAAAATGGCAGTAAATTGCCTCTCAGACAAATCTCTGGTCTGGGATTCCAGGCGATGAATTGCACCTCCTTCCTGGATCCCGTGTGTTCCAGGAAACTTTGTTGAAGAAGCCAGATGATATCCCTAATCAGTTCAGATTGGATTGTTGTTTACTTTGAAATTAGTGAATTTCTTGAAAACCAGGCTTAGTTTGTTTTCAAAAGCTCCGGATGTGTTTCTGCAAACTTTTGTGTCACTCAACAGGACATGTTATTAAGTTGAGATTGGCTGAAATGTCTAATCGCCATCTTTAACTTGGGGCATTTGGAAAAATGGATAAACAAATTACAAAAATTGTTTATCTTCCTGTTACATTACTGTTTCAGGTGTCAGTTTCCACTGAGTTTGTGAAGTCAAGAGTTGGACTCAGCTGTTCATATAAATTTCATAGGAATTAATATCATGGGAAGCTGATCGGCCCGGCCTGGTCCTGGTCCAGACTGAGAAGCGTCCCAATGAAAACCAATAGCCCTGGGCTCATATAGAGCACCAGCAAGAAGACAGAGGGAACCATAAAAGGAGCAATAAAGCTAATGCGATAGAGAAAATGGCTTTCTGAATAAAGGTGTGATGAAAGCCATGCCCCTGAAATCTGGGTGTGCAGGGCTCTGCAGAGGTGACAGTCTGATGAAGTTTATATTGGATTTTCTGAGAGTTAAATCAAAGTAACCTTAAAATACCACTACTCTTGTGTTAGATATGAAATTGATCGGCAGTATGTGTTCATAAGCTGAATAACACTGGAGGAACTGGCAATGATGTCGGCCTGCATATGAGCAGCATCCCAAAGTTAAAGAAACAAGAAGACATGACAAGAATTGGTTAATAGGTGGATGCAGCTATGTAGGTATGTTAAAGTGAAGCATAAGACACAATAAAACCATATGAAGCAGATGCGACATGATGAAAAAGAAAATATACTTTTTTAGGTATTAATTTGAAATGAAACACACACAGTATGAAAGTAGATAAGGCTTTCAGTAACAGTGGCCTGAAGATTGTTGTTGGACTAACAACAACTGAAGGACTCCAGCTGTGATGATGCCATAAAACTAAAGGTGGGAACTCCTAAAGCAGTAGACAGGCACTGAGCTAGAAACATAAGAAAACATGAAGAATTTGGAGAAGGACTTTTTGTTGGAATGCTGCATGATGACAGAGACCATTCATGGGTGCGTTTAGTTTTCCAGGGTATAAGTCAAACTTATTTATGCAGGTCAGAACCAAAGCAGAAAATGATGTCTCCCTGAACACAGCTAGATCCCTGTGGTTTTGATGAACTTTTTTTGTCACAAACTGGCTCTTCACAGAGCTTATAAAGGCCTTCATGAGTGCCAGTTTGTTTGGTATTGCTGTTAGACATTTCTCTTCACTTTCTATACCTGGCCATACAGAAAATATTTTATTAACAAACATTTTAACTGCAATCAGCAATAACACCCATTTTTGTGTTGTGGGTAAACTGTTGTGTTGTCCGTTAATGCATGTTTTTACAAATTCTAAACAAAAAAGATTATTAGAAGTCTGAACATAACTACAAAATAAATGTTTAAAAAGTGATACAGTTAAGAGTAATGGCAAAAAACAGAAGACCGTCACCACACAGTATTTTTTTTCTTTCACTTCTTATAGCAAAACATTACGTCGGTTTGTTTTTATATATAAATTGTACAATGTTTTATGTAGCCCAGGGGCGCTACATTCAGTCATTCACCGATGCATTAACCCGCTAGTCGTGGTAAGCTACGTTGTAGCCACAGCTATATCATACATTTTTATGGAAGACACCTTTTTGTCATAATTTCATATCTGGTGGGCATGTGTCCTGTCATTCAGACGGCGTGGAAATCTCGTTCATTGTCCGTTTAAATGTAATCACAAAATGCCCACCAGTTTGCAACCAGCATTCATCCGGCCCCTCTGCATCCCTCTGCTTGTGTTTGCAGGTTTGCATCTGAATCACGGGGCTGGTGGGGGCCCAGCACTCGGCCACGTGGACCAGATTGATGTCATTGTCTCGGCACACTGACCTTTGCTGTAATACCCACGGCAGACATCACAAACTCTCACATCAATTTAGCCCAATTGGATGTGGCATGTCTTGGCTAACTCAATTTGTGGAGAAATGCACCTGTCTCTGCCTTCCCTCCCTATAGATTTACTAAAGGGAGGGGGGAGGCAGAGAAAGGGAGAGTGAAGGGAGAGCTTTTGGAGTGAGATGCTCCTGGTCTACTCCCCGTCTCCCTCCTCACCCCTAGAAACACTCACCCATATGCATATAAACACCAACTTCTTTTTTTTTTCTCTATCCCTCAGCTCTTTTCCCTCGGCCTTACTTTGCAGATGTACCGTCTCTGCACCAACATTCGCCCCGAACAGCCAGTGTTGGTTTGTTTGCCTCTGTGTGTGTTTTCCAAGGTCTGGGCAGAGCGTCTGGGAGGAGCAGAAGGAGAGCCATTAGCCCAGCAGTAATCAGATTAGAGAGACGTTAAAGGGGGATGTGAATTTAAACAGCCAGCAGAGAGAACAAGAGGAAAACTTGGAGGTGTTATTAAGGTTGTTCATTACTCATACGTGCTGAATGTGCATGCTTATGTGCAGCTTATGATAAAGTGTGGCTTGCAAGGTGACTTTTGTATGCAGCTTCTACACATTTGAGCAGTGGAACAGTTTGCTCCTAGAATGTTAGTTTATTGCATTGTAATGTTAAAAAAATAGTTGAGTAATGTTTACAGGTCAGATGTACATTACATACTGTCATTATTTACTAAACCAACATGGAGCCAAAACTGGAGCTAAAATATCTCTACAGAGGGTCCAGGAAAGGGATTTAGTTTAGATGCAGTGAAGTTTTGTGTACTCGGCTTGAACAAGGTTAGCTGTTTCTACTCAGGTAATGCATTACATCAGTGTGTGTCCTCAGAGAGAGGGGGCTCCATCTGTGTGTTTAAGAGTGTGTGCTTTATGCAAAGTGTTCAAGCTGTCAAAGATGAATAATATGTGTTGGGATCTGAGCATTAGGTAATGAACAGCATGCTGTGAGGTGAAGCATAACACCTACCAACCTCCCCCCCCCTAACAGCCCCCGCCTTGCACACCCACCCTGTTTACTTGTAAACACTTTCCTTGGGAGGAGCTGCATTTACTCCTTACTGGGTTCACTAAAGATAAAGATCTTGCTCTGCACCTAAAAGTACAGAAACGTAGCAAAAACATGCTAAGCGGCTTTTTCTGGAAATTCTTGGAGGTAAAAATTAAGATGATGTGTTTAGAAGTAAGACTGGATCTTCTGCTCAGCTACATCCACATCGGAACAATTTGTTAAAATTTGTTGATTTAATTTTTTTAATAACTCCAAGGATACTTACATTTTTATGGTTATTTTTTGTTCAAGGTTTAACAGTCAAAAGAGTTCAGAGGAGAGTTCAGTGAAGCCACACACTGAACACATCCATCCATCCATCCATCCATCCATCCATCCATCCATCCATCCATCCATCCATCCATCCATCCATCCATCCATCCATCTTCTGCCTCTCCAGGGTTACAGGTGTAGCAGCCTATGGAGGCCCAGACTTTCCTCTTCTCAGCCACTGACTGAACTCTGTGTAAATGTCCTGTCTGACATCACTGTGCAGATTTTAACTTAATTGTTTACAGCAAAACAAAACGTTTAGATAGGTTGAAAAATAATTCACTGTTTGCTTTTAATCAACGCACTCAATCAAAACTATGGTTGAGGGATGGTTAAGTATATGATCATTTGTGACTGAAACTGTATTATATTTGTTTTTTTTAATACATGCTCATTGCATTTTCATGTCAGCTGATCCAGAGACAATATAGATGAAAATTAGACTTTTTGACTAAGCTGGCATATTTACTGAAGTGTATATTAATGTGCACTGTCTGTGTCTTTTTTTTAAACATATAAACAAACATAATCCGTTCAGCAGTGGAAGTTTGATGATACAATCAACAGGAATCCTTTTCCAACCTGTTCCATTAAGAAGTGTCTCTATTTTCATAAAACCATACATGGCTGAAGTCCAGTACTCTGTCCTCAGCAGAATGTAACCAATTTGTGATGAAGGAACAGACAGTGTCTTTTAACACGACTAACTGCTGTGATCCTGATGTATTTTCCCTTTAAACCCTTTTGATTCGCTCTAGAGATGGTAGAGTTTTGAATTTATATTATATTAGACAATAACCCCACAGAATTAGAAATGTTTTGTATTTATGTTTGACTTGATAAAAATTATTTTTGTGCTATAACACTGAAATAAATACAATGATTTCACTGTTTTAAGATATTAACTAAAACAATTCAATACTTTGAAGCTGGTTGCTAATGAAATATTGCAGTTTGGGCTTCTTTGATGTTCATAAAGGGCTGCTATATTTTAAATTCTCATTTGGGTAAGAGAGAATATGTTGTAACAAAATGTGGCATTAGAACTGTGTTGCATACATTCACAACCCTAATAAAAACTCTAAGTTAAAAGCTCTCCTTTGGACAATGAACTGATGTGAGTTTGTTTACATTTTACTAAAGAAAAGGTCAAATTTCATTTTGAAATGAATTCTTACTAATTCAAACCTTTTTCTCTACCCACATGTAATGCAGATTTACATCTCATTTAACTATTTTGAAAGACATTTAAAGCCATGTACAGACATGGAACATACAAAAAAATGTTGAGATAACATTCGGAGGTCTTATAGATTTTGCCTGCAGTGGTATTGACAGGTGAGTCAATAAGCCAGCAGGGTAAAGACAAAGCTAACCTTACTATTCACTTAATATCGACTTGACTGCAGTCTCCTGGAGATCACAGTGAAAAAAAGCAATGCAAGGCAAAATACCAGAAGGTGATGTTCCCGGTGTTCATGTGATGACTGATGGAGGAAGAACTGTTGCAACATGACTCACAGAGCCACTTTAACACCAGGTGTGTGTATTATAAACTGAGGTGATAGATTTAATTTCAAAAGAAGCAGTTCTGTGTGCCCTATGTTTACTTTCTAGCATTTTATCTAGAAGTCTCTTTAGTATTTTATAACCTGTAACAGAACCTAAATGATATCATAGCTCCAGTAAAGGTAAATAAATGATTTACCATTGATCTCCAGCTGAGGTATAATCCAGTAGTAGTAAGAACAGTAGAAAATAATGTGGTGCAGTCTTTTTGTAAACTCATTCAATACACCCATAAAATAGGTAATTTATCTCAAAGTGATGTGGGCTAAAGTTTTCTTTAGATTTTTTTTAATACTTATTCTTTAATTTATATGAACACTTTTATTAAATAATGTCAAACTGCAATAGAACATAAATTCTGGAGAACTCAGGGCTAAGAATTGTGTGCTATAGCAATTTAAAGATAAAGAATCACACAGTTATATGTTTGTTGTGTTTATTTGAACATGTGGACTCATAGTAGTGTATCCATCCAGTTTAAGCATAAATTAAAGGTTTGTGTCTCCTGCTGAGCTGTTGACTATTGGGATTGTTTTGCTGAGCAGTGAGAGACGGTAATGTAATTTACAACTTGTAAATTGTAATTTCATTGATGGATCTTCAAGGTTTTAACTCGGAGATCTAAAAAATCAAACTCAAACTACTGCAAACTGCTCTTATTGTAAAAAAATGTGAAAACCAAAAATAATTATCTTTCCCCTTCATAATTATTTGTATTGATTTATCAGATTATATCCAAATGGAAAACGCAGAAGTATGTGGTAATGTGACGAATTGAGAAAAGTTCAAGACATATAAAGACTTTTCCCCAGTGCTTTTTGAATAACGATTTTAAAACTCAATATTTTTCTCTTTATCTTGAATTTAATTTTTTTTTTTTTTTTTTTTTTTTTTTTACTTAAATACATTAGAATAAATTTTCTGAAATGGCTTCATTCGCGGCTGATTGGTAAAGTTAATCAGTCAACTGGTATTATTCATCTTAATTAATCACAGCTCAATTTATCAGGTCCTTTGTTGAACATGTTACTAAAGGAAAATAAATGGATTTTGGGCCAACTGTCCGGCCACCCTGATCCAGAGGGCATGAGGTCAACCAAATAAAGAAAAGTTTGCTGAAGCATGAGGAATGTTTGGTGCATTCAGAAAAAATCAATTTCATATATATAAAAAAAATTGAGGTTAAAAAATATCATGGTTGAAATTCATTGAGTAAAATTTCTGATACAGTGCAACTAAAGACAACTATTTTTATTTTCTATAATCTCAATTTACTTTTCAGCACAGTATAAATTAGCTTGCTGTTTATTATATATGATTTAAAAAATTGAGTATTATTATTAACAATGCTGTAGTTTAAAGTGTAAAACCCACCAGATGTCATGTTTTATGTTAATAGAAAAAATTTGTAAAAGCTTTGCAAACTGACACCTTGAAAAATGATTCATATTTTCCTGCCAGCTGTTCAGGAGACCACAGTTTTGTATCAAAAACATTTGGTAAAAATTTCAGCTGAAATCACAAACTGAAAATGATCATTTAGATTCTTGGACTGACAGTTTGTTCAGAGGTTATCTGCAGTTTGTATTGGAGAATTAGATAAGAAAGAAAATAAGACAATAATAGAAAAGAGAACATGATCAATAAAATGCTTTTTTTTTTGCTGGTTTTACATACTTTATTTATCAGGGAAAATATGATCCTTGAATTAATACTGCGTTGTAGTGGGAGTGCCCCTTAGGAATCCCTCTAGAAGTGATGAGAGTCAGCACACATATGCATAAAGGCTGAAAGTACACAAGGAAAAAAGAATATAATTTCCTAAAGATTTATCTCCGTCATTTTTAACCTAACATGAGAGAGTGGTCATTAATCCTCCAACAACTGCAGCAGATACAGCCTTCATCCATATTTCTTTCTCAAAGACAGCAGGAATTCTGGGAAATGTAGTGAATCACCAGCTGAGGTAACCAGAGGAAAGTTTTCCTCACCTGGAAGAATAAATTACAGCCCATTATCGCAAAAACGAAATCTACTGAGTGATAGTTTTGTTTAAAGAGAAGAACAGCACGTATGCACAAAGTCATATAAACTATATTTTTTTCTTCCTTTTGTTTCCAGCCAAAGGTCCAGTCAGTGACCTATTCGAGCCACATAGCAGAGTGACCCCTGTGCCCCCTCACACCACCGCGGCGACCCGTCCCTTTGCCTCGCTCCCCTCCAGAATGCTGAGGCATCACTGCTCCTGAGCACACAGTCCAGCAGCACCCCCTGACCCCGCGCTGTCCCCCATTATAGAGCAGTCAGAAAGCTTTTAGGGGCTCCGGTAACGCTGAAAGATTGATGGCGTAAAATGGGGTGGAGGAGGGGGGAAGAGCAGGTGGTTAAGAAGAGAATGTCCTGCTTAATGGGTTGCCAGGAATGTAATTCAATAATTATGAAAAGTGACTCAGGAGAGCTGGCTGGCTGGATGGATGGCTGGACGGCTGCTGAGGGAGGCGGGGGCCTCGTCCAGTCTGAACGTCCTCAGCATCCTGAAGCGACAGAAGCAGGTGAGCAGATTTCTCGCTCTCAGTCAGTCTTTAGTTGTAAAGAAGAGTCAAATACACATAGTGTGTGACCTGCATCATTATCAAAATATCATTTTTATTTTGTAGTGATGGGCTTCCCTGACATAATTTAGCAAAAATATAAAAACTGTTTTTGTTTTTAATGAAAATAACATCACTCATTTAATTGTGTGATGCCAAACATTTCGATTAAAGTATTTGAGGTGTTAACATCAGCGATGCAGGAAAGTAAGTACAGGTCGTAAAAGTTCCTTGCAAAAACAATAAAATAAAAATCTTTACTCAAAGGTGCAAATATCACAAGAAAAATATTTATAGATTTGATTTTTAATCTCACAGTATATCAAAATGCAATTCCTGTAATATTTGGGATATCTAAAAATCATTTTTTTAAAATCCCATTTTTGTAGATAAAAGTTTTAATAAAGTTACTCTAACTGTTATTAATTATAATTGGATTACTAAAAGTGAATCATTATGTCACTGTATGTAAACCATATATCAGAATAAAAATAATATTAAATTATTAAAATTAATTAGTAAATTAATTTTAAATTAATTAATTAATTAATTTTCTCACAAGAAAACACTAAGCTGCATAAAAGAGCCATGCAAAGCAGAAATTTATATTCATGGTTTATTAACTGTTATATAAGTGAAAACTGTAATAATTATCAACAGGTTGGTATTTATAATATGTTTAAAAAAAGCAGAGTAATACAAATAAACAGTGTTTTTCACTTTGTGCTAACCACCAATAATCAATTTTAAAAGTTGTAAAAGCATCATGTAGATTTTAAGATTGAATTTATGACCAGGTACTGTAGTACTACTTTCCTTCACTGTAATGCACCTTCTAATCAAATTAATTAATTTACTGTTACTTACAGGAGGACAGCTGATGTGAAACACCAAATTATAGTGGAGTTCATGACTCATCAAAGGATGAGATAAAACCATCCAGGAGTTTGAAGATGACTCAGTGGTTCTTTCAGTTTTACTGTCCTCTGTTGTCAGGTGAGTTTTCCTCCTCTGAAGAGAAAGATCCAGAGATGTGAACCATCTCAGATAACGGCTTTGGTTGGAGGTACTTGAGAGAAAACCACTCTGGATATAATAAGATGTAAGATCAGCTGATGTTGGCTTGTGATGTTTTCACTTCAGTTCTTTTAGTGCCTCCTGCCTGCACTTAGTAAAGCACTTTGTAATTGCTGATTTTGAGTGCAGTTTACATTAGATGCTGAAGACATATGCAAGGCTCTTTTTTCTTCAAACGGAGCCCATTAGCCAGTGAAGATGTTAAATCATCTGGTATATTTCAGAAAGTTAGCCAGAGAAGGGAGCTGTGGTTTGTTTTTAACACATGTTGGAGCATCCAGGCCTTCAGTATCCTGTTGTCACTCCACATCTGATGGCCACAGCCGTTTTTGTAAAGGTGAACTCTTGATTATCTAGTGAAACTAACCCTGGTGTAGCTTCAAATAAAAACATTTTTGTAAAACTTTGGGTAGCTACAAATGTAGCTTAATATCCTTAAATGTACACAAAGCTTAACATGTCCAACCCAACTCTACAACAAAATGCATTACAAATTTAATAGAGGAATAATTTCCTTCAGACTTCATCGTTTGAACTAAGACATTTCATCCAATGTGCTTGAAAAATGTGAAACATATTCACTCAATCACTTTACATGCCTGGACCAAATTCCATTTGCATGTAAAGTTCTGAGACAGATAGCAAAGTTTTCACAGTCTGTCAGATTCTCATAGATCCACAAATAAATGCTACATTTAAGGACTGGTGGAAAGCCTGTTCATCTGGGCTGGTGTAAGTAAGGTGTTGATGAAAGAATCAGCCAAGAGGGGAGATGTAACCTTGGAGAATCTGCAGAGATCTGTATCTCAGAGAGGGGAATCTATTTTTCATCCACCTCTCGTCATTGTGTAAAGAAGGACCAGAGGAAAACCATAACTGAAAATGTTTCTTTTGGATAAAATGACATTTTCCTTTCCACTGTTGCCACATGTGAACGACTGCTACAAGGTTAGCAATCAACTTTCTACTGTACAAAGAGTTGCAGACCAAAGATTTAATTGTATGCGTTTACTTGAAAAGAAAATGTTTTACCAGTTAGATTAATAAACAACACTTCACTGTTCAATAACATGTATTGAACTGGAATGTATTGACTTTCATTTGCTTTATGCAATTGGATTTTTCTCTGTATATTTATGGCTATAAATTAGATCTGTTTGTATTAAATTAAATTAAAAGTGCAGTGGGACAACATTTACTGTAAATTAGTTATAAATAAATAAACTTAATCGAAGTGAATCAAAATCTCAGTAAAACAAAGAAGTTTGTGGCTGCAATGTGAACAAATATGAAAAAGATTCAAGGGATGCAAATACTTTTGCACAGCAATGTGTATATTGTCTTTTTTAATTTTTATGTTTTGGTCAAACATTTCTTGTCAACATTTGTAGTTTTATTTAGATTTGTAGCTATTCTGAAACTAGTTTCTTTTCCAACTTGGAACATGACCTCAATGCAAACTGCAGGAACTTTGGAGTTAAAATGGTCAAAGTTCACCTTCTGGTAACATTTACAAGCACAATGTTATATCTCAATGACAATATTTCCTTCAGTTTTTCTAGTCCTAGTTTTCTTGACTCTTTCTGTATGTTTTTGATCATTGGCCACTGTGAACTGTTGCTGATTCCACATTACTTTTGTGTCTCATTAGTTGTTGAGAGATTTTCTTGCCTAGCATGTCTATAGTGCTTTTCTAAATTTAGGAAAGTGTTAATGTAACATTCCAAAGCACAAAAACAAATGTTTTCATTTTTTATTGTTTGCAGGGCTTCTGTTGATGTTTTCTTCAACTGTACACTTCCTCCTTCCCTCATTTCAGTATGTACCCACTTACTTACCACATTTACCAGACACACAATAAAGTGTCTACCGTGGAAGAGCAGTGTTTTACAGTTTTGATGTGATTTGCAAACTGTAGCATATACATCTGACCCCGGCATGTCAATAAAGCCCTTCTCCAGTTGGTGAAAGTCTTTTATTCTACTCCTGCTCATCTTTCATCTGCTGTATTACATCCCTCCTCTCTCTACCCAGGGTCTACTTTTGCTCTGTGTCTTCTTCCTTTTGTTCTCCAAGATGTATTGATAATTTCCAGCAAAAATACGATTTCGGGTTATTCTACAGAGCTAAAAATCTAATAGCAGACTCCTCAATTGAATTGTGCTTTACCGGAGTGGAGAACAATAAACAGGGAGGAGGGCTCCACTTCCAGACGCTCAACATGAGATTATTGTTCAAAAGAGATCTGATGCGATTACAGGAAGCAATAGATGATAATTACATCAGAACATGACTTTTCCTCAGCGAACACTTATATTCATCTGGGTTATGCATTGGCCCAAAACTGAAATGTGGCAATGCACGAGATGACATGCCCCAGATGCTGTCGTCAAGAAGGGAGGTGTGTGAAGTCAGCGCGCGGTCATGGGACCATCTCTGCTGCTTGAAAGACTTCTGTCTCCAAAAATGGTGCGACTCTAACATAGAAATCCACTCAGCCCTAATATAAACTGTAAAATCTAAGTTCTCAACCCTTCCTTTCCAAGCTTACTGTCCTTTTACCATTATTTTTCTTCCAAAACTGACTTTTTGTTTGTTTGTTGGACATAAGGGTGACACACAAACAATAAAATCTGTTCTGTTCTGTATGTATAATTAGACACACAAACTCAAGCAAACAGAATATCACATATTTGTTCAACCATAATGCAAATACAGAATTTAGCAGTGTGTGAAGTAGGTATATGTTGGCAATTAAATGCTTGGGTTATCTCACTAGCAGCAAAGGTAACTAGCTCCACAGAAATTTGTCAAAATATCTGGTCTTGTGCCATCAAGATTGCTGTTTACACGATAGAAAGAAATTATATCAGCAATTATGTAAGTGATGTGGGACTTAGATTTGGGAAATACTGTAAGGTCAGATTGGTTTGGTGTCCATTGTTGAACTAATTGAACGGTTTTATCATGAGAATCTCCCCAGGATTTGACTTGCTGCAGACTCACCTCAACCTCCAAGCGTGTTCAGAGAAAATGCAGGAAACCCAGATGCTCCATCTCAGTCTGACAATTAATAAAATTTCAATTCATGACCATCTATCCATTTTCTTTACACCCTTGTCCCTAGTGGGGTCAGGAGGGTTGATGGTGCCCATCTCCAGCTAACCTCCGGGTGAGAGGCAGGGTCACCCTAGACAGGTCACCAGTCTGTTGCAGTGCAACACAGAGACACACAGGACAAACATGCACACTCACACCTAGGGGCAATTTGGAGAGGCCAATTAACCTGACAGTCATGTTTTTTGGACTGTGGGAGGAAACCGGAGAACCCGGAGAAAGCCCACGTGTGCACAGGGAGAACATGCAAACTCCATGCTGAAAGACTGGGGCTGGGAATTGAACCCAGAACCTTCTTGCTGCAAGGCAAAAGCTCTACCAACTGGGCCTCTGTGCAGCCCTAAATTCATGACCATTTCATGGAAAATATCTATAAGATTATAGTTTCTTAGGAGGAGTTTGACAAGTAGGACTCTTCTCTCATGAAACAATATGGCGTCATGTATTAGGGCTGCACCATTATATAGGAATAAATTGCAGTACTACAAACCCCTTTGTAATGCTGCAAATTTGTATGAATGTAGTTCATACAAATTTAAATTCATAAATACTTTATTAATCCCAAAGGGAAATTAAATGCCCTGCGACATACTGGCGACCTGTCCAGGGCATTTTCCGCCTCTCGCCCGGAACGTCAGCTGGAGATAGGCACCAGCAACCCTCCCGAACCCTCCAAGGGACAAAGACAAGGGTGCAAAGAAAATGGATGGATGGATGGATGGAAATTAAATGTTGTTGTAGCTCATTAATTCAGATTCTTCACAGAGTTATTGAAAATGGTGGTGGTTGGAGTGTTGTACTGCTTATGCTTGTAGGCTAAACTCAGTATATGTGCACTTACACCAGGAATCAAAATATAAATTTAAAATAAAGTATATCCTAAAAAACTGGACCCAGTTCTGCATGGAGATCCAAGACCAATTTAGACTCCTAGATTGGGAGTCTAAACTGGGATTTAGACTCCCAATCTGACCCATGGTCCTTGAAACGTGTTTTCAAGGATCATTGGTCAGGTGATCCTTGAAAACACGTTTCTTCTTGATTCTCCCATTTGCAAGGTTTTCCATCAGATGGATGCCAGTGCCTCCATCGAGCAACAACATGCAGGAGTGTCACCATGGTATTTAAATGTTCACCTCAATCCGTCTGATTGCCTTACATGTTGTCATATTTATGTGTTAATCCGTGGTACACGTCACACTGACTATCTGGGGAGTGGAGTGTGAAACTCTAATGAAATGTTGTGCAGACATTTATTTTAGATTTAAATTGGCTTTCAGACCTTTTCAATGTGAAAACTGCTTATCAAAGTAATATTTTACTCTAAATGTTTTAGGGGTTGAAATGAATATTCTTCAGATGCGAAGGGTACACAGCCTCTTCATACTTATCTAAAATGTGTTCATCTAGTCGTATGGATCTTTGCCTTGGAGACTAGTTCTGCGTGTCTGTAGTTGTCCTGTTAAACCTGTTTCACACAGTTGGTCACAGTTTTTTCTAAGAAAGACTTGAACATGCTGTAGGGACCAAGGGAACATCATATGAGGCTCAAATCCAATTTCACAGATCAGATTCCAGATTGTTCATGCAAATGATAAATATTCATCACACTTCAGGTTTACTCCTGGCGTAACATGTTTTACAAAGTAAAAAACTGAAAGTATGGTTATTACTTACTGCATCTAAAGTCTCTAACTGCTTCAATGGTTAACATGACTCTGCTACCCAACTCTAATGTACTCTAAGAGAGGCTTAGCATATTTACCTTGTTTATGTGGCTAGTTGATCCCAAACAAGTTATATTTTTAAATAACATTTTGAAACCCTTAATTAAACAAAAAAAATTTGCATTTTTACAGCTTTATTAGAGTTGTAAACTTCATATGGAGCAGATTAATAAAGTGCTGAGTTATTTTTAGTAAGGCGCTCTGTTAAGAATTTTCTCTTTGCTCTGGCTCTTTCAGACCCTCGGTGAATCCACCGCACAGTCGTTGAGTTTGAAACATGGAAATAAATCGCAAAACAAACAAAAAAACAAAGTTGAAGCAATGACCCTGAGCATTTGCCAGACTTTGCTGTTTGGTGAAAAACGAGCGGTGGTGAGGGCCAGGCGGTGAAAGATGGCCGCTTTTACAAGGCAAGACAATGCAAAAGAAAAATAACTAAACTGGCCAACTTTGATGGCCCCTGAATATATTGGGCACTCTGCCTTGTCCGCGTTTATGTGTGTGTGTTGTGTGTGCGAGCCTGTAGCAGCGGGTGGGGGGCCGAAGGGTTAAGTAGGATAGAAGGCACCCATACTTCAGATTGGCAGCAAGCTGCTGCAAGGATAATCTAATCAGGGGATGCAATTCAATTAGCCAAGGTTCTCTGGGGCCACAGAGCCAGGCAGCCAGTGGCAAGGCTGCAGCTGAAGGAGCCACTGCCTCCTCAGCTGACACCCCAAAGCTTGCTTATCCCGGGGGCCTCGGCCGATCCGCATGAATGTAGATGAAATTTGAAATATGAAAATATCTAATAATTTATGGAAGTTGTCAGGAACAGCGAACCAAGCTGCTGCAGCTGCAGCTGCTTCAGGTTGAGAAGAGGGGATTGGGGAGGAGGGTGTTACCTTTCTGTGGAAGTAAAATTGTTTCACAGATGCAGCAGTGTGAATAAAGCTGTTGTAACAGATATAGAGTCATTGAATTGGGACATCATGAGGCCCGACTCCAGGTCCAGGAAAACTCCAGGTTCTCCTCTGAAAAATGCAGTGGTGGTATGTTAAAGTTTAAGAAACATTATGAAGTGAACGTAAAGAACTGAGACACAAAAACTATTTTCATATGGGTATACATTAACACATTAAGAAATTATGGATTCATTTCTATATGAATACCAGGAATGAGAATGAGAATGAGAATCAACTATTTATCAAAGTAAGCAAATGCTTAATCCTAAAAATCTATCAATAAAAATGGCAAATTAATTGGAACAAGTTTTATGTCTTCATAAAATGTTCAACCAGAGAGTCAGTTTTTTGTAAAAACAAGTAACACATATTTTATTTGAGAGTAAACTAAAGTCTCTTCAAATTTGAAATAAAACTCCGTTTCATCTTTATTCTACAAAACTCCCCTAATAAGGATGTTGAGGATTCTGCTGCTATAAAAACTTTTTAGTGAGTACGGAGGAATAAGGCTGGTGTTGGCTTTCTTTGTTTTAATATGCCTTGTTGATAATTTAACAGATTTTCTTTGCAGTTCCAGTTTATAAAGCTGCAGAAGGAGTTTAAGATCATTTTAATAATCATACATAAACTCCAGTGGATCCCAGTTATCAAACAGTAGAATAAACAGTATATTATGTTTAATACAAATTAGTATTAAAAAATGTGTTTTATCCTTTTGACCTTCCAACCTGTGTCATGGAACGTATTTGGTTTGGAAAGTTTCTGAGTCATTTTGAAATAATTATTGCTCTTAAGAATGTACACATGGTGACCATTAATGCCAGCCAAGATAACTTTGCTGCTTAAAACTCCATCTTAATCCTTACAACTTGCTCTGCAGACATTTTCTCTCCTCTATTTAATCTGTGTCACAGGGCTGTGACATGCAGCTTTGCAGAAACCTATAAGAAGCTGATGAGAGCTGGAGCGGAGCGGGGAGGGTGAAGGAGGAGAAGCAGGAGGAGAGGGAGATGGAAAGAAAAAGATGGAGAGAGAACCTGAACAGCAGAGAGAGAGAAGCTCTTAGACAGATTATTGCTCATTAGACGCTGTCTTGCACCATACCATTATGTCAGGAGGAATCCTTTTTCATTTGCACAAATTTGCCTGGAATTTTTCTTATTTAACTCAGCCTCCATTATCAGAGCTGGAAATCAGATTAGCCTATGATTATTCTCTGGCTTGCTTGCCAACATTTCCCCGTGTGGCCAACGCCAGTGGCTTGGGCTTGTCTTGGCCTTTTGTTAACCTCTGCCCACCAACAACGCACAGCTGTAATAGGGAGTAATAGCTCCAACTGAGAATACACTATAATGGATGTGTTCACACTGCAGATAACCATGTTCCAACCTCATTTAATGAGACAATATTATGGATGCAAAATTAATCTGCATATGGAGATATGAACTATGGTTCACATGCATTTTTTTAATTGACATATTAAAGACAAAATTGGCCTTTTGATCAAAATAAAACATCTAATTACATTTATATATACAAAACATCAATACGTTCATCTATAATGCTGATGGACATATTGAATGTTATATAACAACTTTATTCATGTTTTCTTCCATCAATGATCATGACTGACTGCAGTTATTACCTTACAAACACATGTAATATGAACATGAAATTTAAAACAAAAAAAAACATTTAATAGACCAATGACCACTGAACAAAAGGAAAAATCAAAGCTCTTTATTAAAATGTGACAAGGATGATCATAAATTTTCTTTATTAATCCAATTATTTATATCAAAAAATTTCTAAGTTAAAGGATTCCTTGCCTGTTTAGAAGAACAGTGTACCTTTTGACCAAAACAACCAGATTTATGATTGAAGGGGTAAAACATTAAAGCAGTACAGTGGCAAAGTTCTTAACACTGTTGTCCCAAGAAAATAATGGATTCAATTTATGGCCGTCCATTACAGAACCAATAATGGATGTCGCCATCTATGGAACGATTTTAAAGTTGTTGAGCAATGGGAGCCGACAGGATCATCACCAGATCATAATAAAACAAAGGTAATAGCTTGCTGCTTTAGCCATAGCTTTCATCCAGATTTACCACTACTGGCATCTTCTACAGAATTACGCATAAAATTGTGCATAAAATGTAAAAGTTAACTAATTTTTCTGAAAGTTAATTAACTTCTGAACTTTCTGAATGCAGATGCTTTGTACCTGATTTAGAATCACAAATGAAAGTGGCACAGATCAGTTTTTCAGAATTGGACTCCAATGAAAAATAAATGGATTTGGGTTTAATTGCCTGCTGTGTAAGCATAGCAAAAATCTCCTTTTTAACAATAAAATAATCAATAGATGCTGCAAATTGAGCAGCTTCAAAGTGTAATCTACAAACAGACTGGCTAATCATGACAGCTGTAAGGACAAATCTCTTGTGTGTTTGGCTATTAGAAACAAAACTCAGTGTGAGTATTTAAATTCATCTGGTAAAAATAGGAATGTTGGAATAGAAAATTGAATGCAAACAAATCAAAAAGAATTCAGACAAGATCGTTAAAGTTCGTGTCATCAGTATCAAAATTCAACAAGTGTGTTTTTTTTTAACTAAAATTAGTTTTAAATTTGCTCTTAAGAATGATTTGAATGTTATAATAGTTTATTTGAACAATTCAGGGTGTAACTGCATTTGTCAACATCAAACGTCACTGAAGCTTCCAGATGAAGAGAACAGGTGCAGTGGTTTCCCATTGCTAAATAATTACTCCAATTAGGCAATTAAAATCAAGTCCAAAATCAAGTTATAGATACCCCATGAATGAACACCCTCACTAATCACAAATCAATAAAGACAAACGTGACTGTTGAGCTTTCATTAATCTGTTGCTTTTAAACTGCTCACACTCATTCGGTGTCTTTAATTGGCTGTAAAGCAATAAGATGCAATTTGTTGCTGGTTAGTCAGATTTAGGTTCATTAGTGAATAGTATGAGTCGTTGATTTCTATCATGAAATGATTATAAAACTTAACAAGAGACGATGAGACGAAATGCCACACAGATTTTAGTTGCTCCTGAACAAGCATGTCAGTCACTGCCATCGTGCTATAAACACAGATCTATGTTTATCCTTCCCACTTTAATAAAATCTGTTTCTGCATTTCTTTTTTTTTATCACCACTGTTTTATCTGGATATCAGATCATTCTACCTGGAGCTGTCTGTCTAGATAAACATATTTGCTTTGAGTCTAAGATAATAATAATAATAAAAATAATAATAATAGTTTATGGAAACTTGTTTCTTCAAAGTCTTCTATTATCATTAAGTGTATTGTGTATATTTATTGCTGTATTGAATTCCTCAACTTATTTTTGACATATTGGCTTATTCTGGAATCTTGAGACGCAGTTATCTTTTCAAACACCTTTATCATTGTCAAACAATGTTGCATTTTCTAAAGCATCTTTCCAGTCGTTCAGTTTTTCACAAAGCTTTATTTTTTAACACATTTTGTTTTGACTCCAGTTTCCAAACTCCTTGCGTGGACAAGGTTATTTTGGTAGATCAGACCCCAGTACATGTCCCCCCTTCATTACAGCTGGGTATTACTTTCTTCAGAGCGCATGTCTCTGATGACCTCACCTCATCTTGAACATCACTTGGATCTGCCAGGCCAAGCAGGCACTGCATTTTCAGAAGAGCCTGAAGCCAACTGTTCTCCCCAGCTCCATCATCCTCACCTGAATCTCACAATCTTTGGATTGTCCCAGTCTTCCATAGAGATCTGGTTCTGATCATTATGAAACGATAAGTCTTTCAGATTTTTGTTAAGCCTCTCATAACCATTTTGTTGTTGGCATAAAAGTCAACACCTGTAATGAAATGAAATCAGCTTGTTAAACCATCCTTCCATTATCCCTACTGAGTGGGGGTATTGGTGCCTATCTCCAGCGGTCAACGGGTGAGATGTGGGGTCACCCTGGACAGGTCGCCAGTCCGTAGCATGTTAAACCATTTGATCTAATTCATTTTCCAATTTAAATAACTCAATTTAAATGGATTTGGATTTTGCTGTAATTCACAATTTAAGATTATCTTCAAAGTGGACTTCAGTTCAATGTAAGGAGAAGTAATAATGAATTCATTATAATATCACAATGTTTTTTTTATTTCTCTGGTCTTTTGTTACAAACACTAAACCAGTTTATTTCTTGTGATCTGATGCATGATGCCAGCATATCAGTGCAGGAATAAAAACACAACAAACAGACATTCTATAAAACCATGTTAGATTTATTATCAGAAACTGCAGCAACTTTACATTAAACTTTACATTCAAATGTCAACAGTCAGACAAAACCCCTCCCAGTTCCTGCAAGAGTGAAGACATCGTCATTGTCATCACTCGTCTCTTTCTGACCTCCATCCTGCCAACTCCAGCCAGGAGGGTCTGCAGGACTCCGTGTAGCCATGCTGGACTCACTGAAAGCTGTCTTGGTAGGAGCAGATTGGTGCCTAATTGTGTTTTTCAGAGCTGCTGTGAGATGGGGGTTACAACAGGGCTGCATGTGGTCTGGAGGCACATCAGTGGATGCAACATCCGAGGAATCCAACGTTGCAGGGTCTCATTGATCTTCTGAACCAAAGGTCACCGCAGTTATGCATTGGCTGGCTGAGCCGTGACCACCAGAGTTGACGTGTGAGGGGTCACATCGCTCACTTTCTTGTGGTCAACTTTTTTTTTGGCTCGTTGATCATTTTTAGCATGCGTAAACAGTCAGCCTGCTTCTCCCATTTCCCCTCTGCTTCAACTTCTTCCCTTCTTTTCCCATTATGCGCCCCGCTCCATCCCCTTCCCCTCCGTCTCTGCCTCTTTCTCCCCCTCCAGCTCTCCACCAGCCAACCCCTGCTATTTTCACCCCACACACATCCGTCGCTGCACTTATCCAGCCTCAGACGGCTGCTGGCTCGACAGCTAAACAGATTATCCGACAACAGAGCACCTCTCCTTCTCCCTCTCTTCCTCTGCCTCTCTCCATGCCCTCCTCTAGCCGTGGGTCCTTGGAGGCGGAGGGGCCCAGGCTCTCCGCTGGCCAGGCTCTTTATTGAGGCGTCTATGGAGCTTTATGCTGCCGGTGTCGGCCTTGCCCCCGCCGTCATCAATCATCCTCGGCTCCAGGGCTGCTATCACTACCCAGACAGCCGGCCAATCACGGCCTTCCAGGAAGCTATAGGCGATGGGAAGAGAAATAGAGGCGAGAGAGGGAAAATAGAGGATCAGTTTGTGTCTATTGCTGTCAGTCGGATTTGACTGACATTTTCTTCAGAATAGATACATGAAAACAATGGTAGTTTGGCCTGTGTGGCATTTAGGATGAAAACTGAATTATGAAAACACATTTATTTCTTAATTCAGCTTAAATGAGGTTTTTTTGGTGTATGAAGCACATACTGATGGTACTAAAATTGGATTAAAAGAAGGAAGAAAAGTTTAGAACTACTTCAAAGCTACAATTCCATTAAGCAGAAGTATTTTTACTATACTTTTAATAATTTTACTCTATGTAAAATAGACATATGTAAAATAGAAATAGACATATACTCTGTCTATGTAAAATAGAGTAAAAATATGAAATGGAATTATGAAATAATTATATTTTAGGTGAAAAAGAAATGCCTAAATCACTCCTACACCATTTTCTTATTCTGTAGCTTCTAAATGTGAAATTCCCCAACCTTCCGTTTCCCCTTTTAACTCTGCCTTAGAGTTGCTTCAGTTTCTGACCTTTATCATTATACATGGTCTGCAAATAAGACTCCAGACCCAAAGTTTGGGTCTGGAATCTAAAGGGGTCAGGGTCATATAGCACCATATGAAATGTGCAAAGAGGATCAACAGAAACAATTTTCATTTAAAAAGATTTTTACTAGTATTGTCAAATAATTTGTAAAAGCCAAAAACATCTAAATGCATGTAAACCCAGTTTTTACACAAACGCTTCACCTGAAGTGCAGTAATGCAGTACAGAGCATTTAGTCCAGGTTTGAACTATATTTGGCTAATTTGGTCCACTGTGTTCCACCCAGAAATCTATAGTTTTTTTTTATTATAGCTTTCTGGGAGAAAACACTGCACTAATAATTACAGTGTCTATGCAAAAGAGAAAAAGGAGAAGTATTTGAGAAGAATTAATATATTTCTAACCAGAATGTCAATGCAGATATTTTTCTTTGTGGTTTCTGAGAGACAACTTGCCTAAATCGAAAGAACAGACTTTCCCCCACTTGTTTCTTAAAAGGAAGCATCTTTTTTTATTATTATTTTTCTTCTCACGGTGATCTGGCACTTTCTTTTAAACTGCTGCATGTTTGGATGGCTGAACTGGAATATTATTGTTGTATGTGTTTGCAGACTCAGTCATGATATAGCCATTCACAGAGAGCCCTGACGGACCCCAGTGGGTGGATACAGATGACAAAATTTTCTTCCCACAGGTTGAGCAGACAGCTGTGACTTTGGTGTCTCACTCTCAGTGAAGTTTAAGATGTAGAACCATCTTTTCCAATGATATATACAAACAACTGCAGTCTTGAATGCCTTAACCCTGCTAACTATGGACACTTTCACGTCAATGTTCTGCAGTTAAGATCTGACCTACTATTATGGATCACTTTATCCTGCCAGATCCTAGAAGATCAGAAACATCATCAACCCTTTGATTCTGCAGGCGTGTTGCTCTGACTACAGAATCAAAGAGACACGACTTACAACTGAGAACTTCCACCTGTGGGGTATTTTCCTCCGGATTTCCATATAGGTCTACCAAATACCTTCACTGCTTCAAATACAAGCAAATGTATTGTTTACAATCTGAACAAATTCTTCTGATCAGTGTATTTCTCAGATTACATGGACAGTGGAAGATAATATGATGTCTCTGCTCTGAGTTCACTGGGCACTGAACAGTTGCTGCTTTTGCTTTGGACTACATCCCACTCATTCCACAATTTTGGATTACTCCTTGTAGCTTTATGTACATGTAGGTTTATGACTCTGTTTTAATGTGACTTGTTAATATTTTGAATTGTTAGATATTTTTGTGTTCTGTTTTTTGTTGAAGCCCATTTTTAAACTTCAACTGATATTAATAATGTATTTTTTAATTTTTGTTTAAAGGATCAAACTCTTTCCAGGATGTTTTGTTCTATTGATTAATTTGATCTTAAATACTTTTGTTCAGAGGTGATTTATGCAGTACCAAGAAAAAGATTTTCGTTTGTTGTTGTCAGAACCTGGATATGTAGAGGAATTAACCTGAAACTCTGTGTCTTTGCCAAAGAGAAACTCAGTTCAGAGTAGTTTGTATATATATACAGGTATTTGACATCAAATCAATTTCAAAGCAAAAAAGGTTCCCACAGAAGTTCTGAGCTGGATGTGTAAAAGTCCACAAACTGATCCAAACAGGACCTAGTATGTTCTAGTAATATTCAAAACCAGTCATATAGATGATTAGAGCCTCTGAATTGTTTCATCACTGGAACATAATTACACAGTCTCATTTGGCTTTTTTTATACCTGTACTTCAGTTTGTGGAGGATGATTTAGCACACTGCATCTGCTTGTTGCTCTAATAGGAATGATTGATTGCCTCTGCAGGTAATGTTATTTCAAGAATGAGAAATTTATCAGTCTGTGAAACTTTTGTAGACGTCACGGTGTAATAGTAACCTAACTCTGACTGTAGTGTGTATTCGCTTCACTATTCTTTGACACAGTCACGAACAAATGATTTTTTGGGTTAATTTTCTCTTACTTTCTGCCGGTCATTCTTCATTCTTCACCATTTCACTTAATTTGAATAAGTGGATGTTATGCCATTACATAAACTGTACCTAGGCAATATGTGACCACTGAATATAAAAAGGTATGAAATAAATAATTGTTCCTCAAATATATTTTTTTCATTAGTGAGTCGTTAAGTCATCTGAGATTTTCTTTCTTGGAATTGAGTGAATGTAACATTCAGTAAAGGCCTTTGTGCTGCTTACTAACCTTGGCCATTTGCTTTAAATGTAAAGTTTAATGGTCAGTGTTTCACCGGTGCACGTCACAGAGAGGAAGGGACCTGCAGCGGCCAATACAGTCTCTCTACCTCTGTTCAGGTCATTGTTAGAGATGGAAGAACTAATTTGTGGGGAACTCAGATTTGTTCAAAAAAATATTTTGGACAATCTGTGCAGCTTTACTAACTCTGTAGATATAAACTCTCACCAACAAAGAGGAACAGTTTAGCTAAGGATCTTACGTATATCAGAGCATTTGAATCAGGATGGAAGCTGTTGTCTTTTATGCCTTTTATTAACAGCCTCATTATCAATATTTTTAGACCTTAACTAACAATGTTCAGAATAGAACTTCTCTGGATTATTATTTTGAGGTTTAGTTGCTGAAATGACTTTGAGAACTATTGGCAGAAACTTAGTGGAAAACACATCAGCTACTGCAGTGTGAAAGACGTAATTTTGCTGGAAGCATTTATGAATGATTTATAATAACCTGTAGGTTTGCATTTATGGAAAAGGATATGAAAACACTGCAAACCAATAAAGACAAACAGATTTCAAAAAGAAAGCTAGTCATTGAAGAGTGTTAAACCACACTGAGATTCAGTATAAATAACTGGCTTATTTAAAGAAAAGAAACCCCATTTAAGAGCACAATATGTGTTTCCTCAGCAGGCTATCCTCTTTTTCATCAAGTATCACCAGTATGTTGCATTTCTTCTCAAGGCTTAACTTTTTTAATAATGATTTCTTTCTCTCTTCTTCGCTTTCTTTTTGGCCCCCATCTCCGTCTTTCTCTGCAGCCCTGAGCTCTCATCCTGCTCCAGGAGGAATAGGCGGAATCTGATTACAGACCTATTTTACAGCAGACGCCAGGGCGCAATAAAAGGAGAGAGAGCACGGAAACGGGACTCGGCCCATCAATTAGATCTCTATTAGCAGCCAATGCAGACCTCACCTCAGGAAACGCCAGGGCCCTGAAATTAAACAATTCTTCAAGCTCGACAAGCCAGTCAGTTCTGTTATATCTGCTGGAAGAGGATGGAGGGGATACTGAAAATAAGCTATATGGAAACAAGAACATTTCTGTCCAGATAGATAAAATGTGAAGACTAAAATCATTCTGCAGTTCAAAAACAAATACAGAGAATGATTCTTTCTTTTAATAATATGTTGGGATGTTGGATATATGTGTGCTTGCATATTGCTTCTGATTTTGTTTATTTTGTCAGTCTTATATATTTCAGATCATCACTAAAATGTTACTATCGAAAGTTTTACAAGAAAGTTCTCAAACCAACATGACTCTACAGGAAAACATCATTCTTCCACTTGTTAGATGTTTAAGGATCTAACAATTTCGTTCAATTTTCTGAGCCACAATTAAGAAATCACATGAATAGAAAATGTCTGACAACATGAAGTAGGTCAATAGTTCTCAAAGAGCAATGCATCATGTCACAATCTAAAGAAATTCAAGAACACATGAAAAATGGAGTCAAAGACCATCGTTGTAGAAACGATTATTAAACCATTTCTAAGACTCAAGGAAACCAAACTAAGAACCACTATTCACAAATACAGAGAGCATAGAACAGTGGTGACAGAATGCTTTCCAAGATTGCTCCAAAAGGACATCAATGACTCATCTTTGACATTTCTGAGGAACCCAGAAGAACATATAAAGCACTATAGGCCTCCTTTGCTTTAACTACCGCCAATATTTATGTTTCAACAGTAAGAAGGAGCCTGGACAAAAATGACATCAAGTATCACCAGTATGTTGTTTTTCTTCTCAAGGCTTAACTTTCTCATGTTCCATGTTATAATCACTGCTGACACAAAAGAGTAGAAAGCCTGTCCCACATCCTCCAAAAGTATCTTGAAAATCCACAAAACATTTGAGAAAATATTTCACAGAATGAAATGACAAGAGTAGAAGTTTTGCTAGGTCTGCATCCAATTGCAGAACTCTTAGCCATTCTGCAATTACTTTACAAAGCTGCTTTTCCTACAATAAATTAAGACACCATTTTAGTGGATGTTGGGGATTAATAAGTCCTGACCTTCAATTGAGAAATTATAAAGTAAAAGCTGTCAAAAACAAATTAGAAATAAATAATTAACTAAATTATAAACTAATATAAAGGTATTACAGTCACCTTTCCTTGTTTCCTCTTCTAGATGCCATTAATCTGGAACTGTTGACCTGCTGACCCCAGGCAGGACAAAATGTCAATGCTGGATAATTAGGTGAAACATTAAGGCTATTTGGAAAAAACACCTTGAGACATGTCTATATTAAATCATCACTCCTTTTTAGAAAAATAAATACTTTTTTATAGATATTTAGGTATTAATGTGTGGTAAGTGAACTTTTGCATAGTAATAGGCGATTACGCATTTGGAGTAGGAGCAAGGACTCTGGAGCAGCTTCATGTGTTTATTATGGGTTGTAATTCAGGTTGTTACTGCCAAAGCTCAGTAAGAGGATAGTTTGTTGGTCAATCAGAGTGTTAGTGTGAAATATGGTAGAGAAAACCTTTTGAAAGTTGTGTTTTCAGTATAGAATATAAAGTGGTAATAACTCTGCTAAATGGCCACTTGGTTTCATTTCCCTTAGTATGTCCAGATTGTTATGAAGTTCCCAGATTTCCTGGTTTGGGAAAATGCACTTGCTTTTAGAGCCTAATGTCGGCCTGCTTTTTATTTCTCTCATGATCTGACGCAAGACAACACTTCCCCTCTTTCAAAAACCTTAGCCTGTTTCTCAGTGCTGCGGCACGAATTTCTCTATTTGCGCAATCAAAGGATGGCCATTTATCATCGAGAAGGACAGCTTCGTATTTTCTACCTTGCTCGCTCGGTTCCAGCACCAAATTTCAGCATTTTTATGGAAAACCGCAGTCATTTTGATTGATGAAATCCAAAGATGTCCAAAACAATCCGAGAGATCCCCAACCGCGGCGCACCGGCGGGGTGCTGCAGTGTTGTCATTGTTCCTGAGGAAGAAAGGAGCGCGTCCGGAGATCACCAGGGGAAAAAAATCACGATTTTCAGTTCAAAGGGGGCCAGAAAAGCAGCGTTTCTTTACAGGCAGTGGGAAAGTTGAGGAAAAGCCCTTTTCACTCGCAGACCAAAACAATACTTGCTTTGCTTTTTCCTCTTGGTGCATTCAGCTATAATGGCTGCTCTAATAGAAACAGACCAGAATAATGAATCGATCATTTTACTGTGAGAGTCGATGTTATTTGTGTCTGAGTCAGTAGAATGACTGGTGAACACACACACGCACGCACGCACGCACGCACGCACGCACGCACGCACACACACACACACACACACACACACACCCACACACACACANACACACACACACACACACACACACACACACACACACACACACACACACACACACACACACACACACACACCTGCATTTATGCAATTTGTGCACATAAGCTCATTGTGCGCCATGTAGCTGCGCAAAGTAAAATAACGCTGCCCTAAAACCGATTTCCTTGCGCTTTTATTTACTCACTCCTGTCTTGTTTGCGGTGATTTATAATGTCACAAGAAATGTCACCTGTCTGGCCTAATTGCGACCTTCTGTTATTAATACCAGGAGCGTTGCTCCCCTTTGCACCCTTGGAAATAAGCCTATATTGCGTACTTAATACACCGTCACCCAAAGGGAGATTCAATAAATCTCCCTTTAACGGCGTTTCCCCTCAAAACTCCTCCAGGCGAGTGGAGACCGTGTCAAGATTGCGATTGTGCGCCAGTGCTTAGGACCAGCTGCTCCCAGGACAGACAAGCCCTTGTCAATTAGGCGGTGACAAGCAGGTCCTTCAGCTGCCTGCAGGCGCTCCGGCAGCCAGCAGTGTACAGTCCCCGCAATTAGTATCAATTTCTGTCGAGACCTCCGCAGAGCGCGCAGACACAGCTTGGGTAAATGGCCAGACATTGTCCGAATAACAACCGAGAGCCGCGGATGACACCGTGTAATGGGGCCGGTGTTAACCGCACTGCGCGCTGAGGAGGAGGAGGAGGAAGAGGAAGAGGAAGAAGAACAGGAGGAGGAGGAGGAGGAGGAGGAGGAGGAGGAGAGGCAAAGGACGGTCCAAACCCTGCAACTTATCTCACCTTGTTCATATGAGGACCTCTACCAACATTTAACTTGATGATACAAAATCCAGTGCCTGACTTCATTTTAACCTAATATTGGCGTTTACATATCTTCTTTTTGTTCAGTAATATGGACTCATTTTGTCTGAAATAAAGGTGAATAATATTTAATCAGCAGGCAAAACACAATAAATGAGAACAAACGGAAAAGTTAATTATTTTAAGTGAAAACGAGTTTTAATGACTATGACTTAAGTTCAAAATTCAGATTCAGGAAATTTTGATAGACCAAATAGTTTACATAAATGCATAAAATACCCAGGTTAGACTATCATCAGTCACTACCACCCACATATGGGGTAAACGACAACAGGTCATAAATAATCGGTGCTTTTCTTATATAAGCATATTATTGGAAAGTTAGATGTAAAGGAACAGTACTATAGAATAAGCTGCACAAGCAAAAGTGTAGCCTTAGGATTGTGAGGAAAAGTCATCTGATTAGAAGTTTTGAGAAGATGAACATGGTTGTGGACTGTAGCTGAAGTCAGTGCATTCAAGTCCCACCACACAGACGTGTCCCAGTCAGGATGTGGACTCCAACTGTGGCTTTCCCTGCATTAATGCTAAACTTATTTAGTATCAATATATTAAGTTAACATTAAACTAATATACTAAACCAGAGGTTCCCAAACTGTGGGCTGCGTCCCCTAGGGGGGCGTGGGAAGCCGTCTGGATGGAAAAAAATAAAACATGAATGCTGTATGCGCAGAGTTTTTACCTTAGAATGGCCAACTCTCTGTTATTCCTATGTCAATTTGATACAAAAGGGGCTTCCACACTTCCCATATCTGTGTCCTCTGTCACTTTTATCAGCAGTTAAAACTTTTTAATCCGTTGTTAACATGTGGTAAGCTATTTTTCTGAGGTGCCTTTAAATGCAACATGAGCGCTAAGACGCTGGCGCTGAGTTTATGCCTGTGCAGCAGTGAAGGAGACCTGCTGCTGCTGCTGTGCAGAGCTACGCAGTTGTGTTAGAATCAGGGCAGGAACCAGCAAAACGTAAAGAACTTTTCACAGTTTTTCCGCCAAACTAACCGACTGAGTTGAGTAACGTTGCTAGATGCAGGTAAAGTTAGCTAAAAGATGACTAGCTAATATCAATACAACACCTTAAGCTTAACAAGTAGCCTGTAGGCTACTGATGTTGTTGTCTATGCTCAGCTACATACATTCATTTTTTTGCCCCCGAAATAGTCAACAAAAAAGTTGATTTTGTCAACATGTGATCTGGTTTTTGCTTTGGAAAAATTTGAAACTGACTTTTAAACATCTATCAATGCAAAGATTTTCTCAAATGGCGCAGACACTTTTTATGCTTTATTTAATTTGTATTTATAACAGCATATGAGTTTTAACTCTTTCCATAGTCCAGACCTTCACTTTTTGGTCCAGTGAGCAAATACATGTCAGTCCAGCTCTCTCACAATATTGACAGCCCTTAGAAGGATGGCTCACCAAGCTTCTTTTGTAAATGGTGTCACTGCAAGCAGCTGGTGGTGGCATTCCCGGGCCTTGGACGTTGCCCTTTGGCCCCTGGGGGGGATGGACTCCGGCCAGGGCGGTCCAGGAGTCTTCGTAGTGCCATGATAGCTCAGGTCAGTGGGGCCAAGTCTCCAGCAGGAGAAGCTGGTGCAAAGTAGGCGAACAAAAACCCCAGAGCTCACCAGGCCAGTGGGATCATTAGAATTAGCGTTTGTCTAACTAATTAGCAAGCTGGGCAGCCAGAGGGAGTCTTGTATAGGCAACATGGACATCATATATAGCAAAGGTGTATGGGCATCCGTCACTCTCTGTCTGCAGAGGGGAGGGTTGCAGAACACGACTGAAGAACTTGGCGCCTCAAGGATCAGCTGCTGACTCCTTAAAAACCCATCTGGTTTTCTTCAAATGACTTCAGAAGTTCATGAACACTGAGTTGTTATTTTCAAGGAAGATTATTGTGCAGGGTTCAGAGTACAGGACGGGGACAGGGCAGCTCACTGAAGTTCAAGAACAGTGCAAACAGCACATGCCAACAGAAGGAGCCACAGAGCATTGAGCAGCAGAAGGAGCCTGCGGGAGGGAAGCTGCGGCTCCCGCCTTAAATATGGGAAAGTTTGGGGAACAAGGTCAATGGGTCAAGAAAAGTCAACAAGAGAGCAGTCTTGATGACAGAAGGAATTTAATATCAAAAATACATAAATCTTCAAGTGAGGGCAGGCGCATAATAGGCACAATGGAGGCGAGTGTTAGAGTCAACACAGTTTTGTTGTTGCCGATTAAATAGATCAGGCCAAGTTGTTAACATTTAACACAAAACGTTGGCACTAGAATAGAGATTGGGTGGGACTGGAGGGGGTTTCCTGGATGAAGACGGGCTGACAAGGCACACAGATAGACGGCTCATGTGTGGCGACACGTCTGGCACAAATGCATGCAGTTTTGCGGCTAAGTGGGAATTACACTTTTAAAAATGAAATCAAAGGTTCAGTTTCAGTTCATTTTCTTACTTAAAATTTCAACTACTTAAAAAATCTGTTGATTTAGTTGGATATGGGCCCCTCGCCTAGAGTACGTTTGGTGCCCACATTAGCTTGTTTCACAAATGTAAAATGAAGAATAGAAGAATAGAATGATAATTGAATAAATGCAAGTTTTTCTAACACCAGCATTGTTTCAGTACATATATACATATATGCACATATATATATATATATCAAATGCCTATTTAAAACCTTGTTTGGGCCCCTTTTAAAAATTACTATTGATTTTAAAATGACTCCATTTCAGTCTACAATCCATATATTGCCATTTTATAAACTACTTTCACTATTTTATACTTCAAGGCAAACAATTTTATACTCATGTACTGATGCAATACTTTTGGGGCTATCAATTTTTAATCTCGTATATAATTTAGTTTACAACTATATTTTTACCTAAAAACTTCTGTTTTACTCGCAATTCTAATGTATTTTGGTTCTAAACCCTTGTTGGCCATCCTACTGTTGATGAGATGAGAGATTAGGACGTCTGATCAAACCAAAGCCTCAAAAAGCCTATTTTTTTCTGAGTCAGCTGCATGTTCAATATAAAACATCCTGTGGATGATGACACTGTTTGCACTCAAAGTCAGGTACAAATGAGCTATAGTAGTCATGGCAAATGTCACCACTGAATTGGATTGTCCCTTTGGATGCTCTTTGGGTGACTTTAATTGCCCCCAAAGAGCAAGTTTAATAGCACATGAACGTTTGTGCGCACAAATTTTGCGCAGTTTGTGTAACTGCTGAACACACGCAGAGTCCAGAATCGGAGTGTCATTGCATTGATGTCCTTCGTCTTGGACAATGTGGAAATTAATCTTCCCATGGTGCAGCAAATAGACCCGCATTTGTCTGCACATCCCCTCTGACTGCTGCGCCACGCTGGCCGCAGTGCTGAGAACTCTGGCTGACCTTCGCCCTCACCCCCGTGAAACCCTGCAAGTCTCCCAGCAGTTGCAAACAACTCTGAATTCCATAATTCTTCACCAAAAGGCATTATTAGGGGAAAATCCTTCCTTTTTGACAATTTAATAGTGCAAACTAATCATCTGGTTGACACGGGCCATTCGTCTTGGTACAGGCAGACAAAGACAAGGCCTTTTCCATAGGTTCGTCTGGATCCCGCAGTCAGACCGGCCTCTATTTTCAGATCAAGTGCACAATAAAACCATTGTGACTCCTTAATGGCTATGTTTGTGAAGCTACCCAAAACCCAGTGTATTAAATGCATTTTTTTAAACAAAGAATGAAAAATAGGCAAACACGTACAGACGGCCACAGAAGTGAGAATAAACAACAGGATGCTGCAAAAACTTTGGATGCTCGGAGCAATCACAACCTGAAATAAAAGAAGGAGTGAGGATTAAAAACTGGGCGCTGTGGAATTGCTTAAACGCCTCAAGTTATGAATTCGTTTCTGAATCAATTTAGCGGTGCAGGCATTTTCCAAACATCCTCTTGCGGGAGTAACAAGACAGGGAAATTGATCCGGTGAGACCTCACCTCTCGGTGCGCCTCAATAAAAGAGACATCAGCCTCTCCCGACGACTGTATAATTTTTAATATATATGCAATAAATGTTCAATTTGTTTCCAGAAATGACGGGAAATAATAACGTCAAAATTTAAAGCCATCCATTACAGCCAAACAATGCTCAGGCATAGGTGCTCCAACACAGAGAGTCTTGATTAATTCACATTTAGATTGTGGTTGATAAAGCAATAACGTTATCCTCCTGGCAAACCAACGGTGGCCGTGACTTAAATTTAAGATATACATACAGGCTACTCATATAATTGATAAAGCTAATGGATTTGTTTTAAAGCCTTACATGTTGTGGTGATCTCCAGATGGCCTTTTGCTTCTTCAAGCATGAATAAATATCTGCAAATTAATATTTTCCAATAGAAATTGTCAAAGTTTAACAGCTAAGTGAGAATCTACACATTTCTCAAAATTCTTTCACGTTTTAGAACTTCAACATGTAAACATGTTTTATTTTTACCTGAACACAAGAGGTGTTCAGGTGTTCAGGTGTTTGCACTTTAATCAAATTAAAGTGCAAAAGAACTGCACCCTCAACAGTACGTAAACAACTGTAGGTTTGAAAATATTCAATCCAGAGTACAATAAGACATTTTGAAGGTACTTAAACATTAGCAATTTATAATTGAGCACAATAAGTATGGGAATGTAATGTTGAGTAAAGGTTAAGTTCAGCATCCAACACTACAGGTACATTCAATTTAAATCTCCTTCAGCTATACATTTATCTCCAAAAGCCCATTGGATTTTTCCTTCAGGAAGCTTGAGAACCTTTACAGTTAAACACAAAAAACATCTTAAACACTGGGAAAACATTAGTTACTCATTAAATTATTTCTTTTGGGAGAAAATGTAATTCTTAACTACAAATCTACATCATTTTTACTTTAAATCTTGCAGTTCTGTGATCCTACACTATAAAACTGACATTTTGTAAGTATTAAATATGATTTTTAATGAAGTTACTGAATTATAAAAGTATGTTCACCATTGTCCATGTTTGATAATAAATCTCACTTAAACGTTAACGTTGGTTCAATCAACCATTAACATTGTTTTTCCAGGCTGTTCACACTGGTTGTTTTCAAAATTCTTATATGAATTTATCAAATTCAAGAACTCACAATTTGAACACATTGCTACTGTTAAAGTCCCACTTAACATCTAACTTTGTTTCTTAGCCTGTCATTAAATATGTTTTATGCCACCAAACAGCTTTGAAAAGTTAATTACTGTTTCTATATATTTTTTACATTCATTTTTTACATTGCTATTGTTAAAGTCCCACTTAACAGTTAACTTTGTTTCTTAACCTGTCATTAAACAAGTTTTATGCCACCAAACAGCTTTGAAAAGTTAATTATTGTTTCTGTACTTTTTTACATTCATTTTTTACATTGGAGGAAAAATCAGTTGAGAAAATTAAACTTTAGTCAGATAAAGTTCCTTGTATGTGTTGTTAAGCTGTTATATGAATATAATTCTTCTGATTACCAAAATAAAATACCACATCATTATTATATGTTATTTTATGTTTGTTTTATCAATGTGTTTACCCAATTGTGTGGGTAGGGTTTGTTGAAAAATAGAGTAAATATGTTATAATTTAAACATTATTGTACAATATAACATAGATGATGTAAACTTGTTATAATTTGAACTCTTTACAAATTTCAGTTTTGCATGTATAATTGAACGTTTTGCATTTGTACAATCTACAAATGCATTTGTACATTGTACATTTGTACATTGTACATTTGTACATTGCATTTGTACAATGTACAAATGTATTTGTACATTGTACAAATGCAAAGATTTAAAGATTTGTAAGTTTGAAATGAAAATTTATTTTAAAATGATTGAATTTGGTTTGAAATCAAATTGTATTGATTGCTTCAATTTTTAAGAAGTTCCTTTCTTCTCCTACAAGAGGCCTGAAACAAGAAGAACAAAGACGATCAAAGGAGAGTTGTGGAGACTTTATGTTGATGCCAAATAAAAAGAAAACATTCTTTCACGCAATAATCTGTTTGAAATCTTTCTTGCTGGATTTGATCTTTAATAGTAATGTGGAGCTGTCCCTTCAGGACCACGAGCACCTTTTCAGTCTGCAGGTACAGACAAAGATATTTCGGGTCTCGGATCACTGTAGATCTCGACATAAAGTGCATTAGGCTGCCTGATCCCTCTCAAACCATATGATTAATTCACTCCCATTGAAACCCGACCGAGCAAGGAGTGGAAGGACGTGACCAATGACATAATAGTCCCTGTCAAACAGCTCCGCAAAACGCCCAGACCATTTGTGGTGACAATCCTGATGCCATCAGTTCCATTATGGGCCCCCATTCAAGTCACAAACAAACATAGCTTTAGTACGCAAAAGGGGGAAAAATTGTGCTTTTAGGCGGAGCCCCCCTTTCTCCGTGTGTCAGGCTGCAGGGCATCGGGGAGGCGTCAGATATCATCTGATTAATCACGAAACAATGAGCTGTTCTCAGAACAAAACCAACATCAGCCGACACATCCCGACAATGTATGATTTCACATAATAAAACACGCTTTTTTCTTAAAATATTTTAATTGTATTTTCACGGTTCCTTTATGTCGCCTCCGTGATTTATTTATTTATTTTTCATAAAGAAAATTTTGTATAAGATGCAAGATTTTCTGTGCGCTGCAATATTTTCCGACATAAGACGAGCTGATGAAGAAAAGTCAAAGTATTTAAAGAACTTGAACCTGTAAAAAAAAACACTTCCATGAAAACGTTTTCTTTGTGGAAAACTGGAAGATTCCTGCAGGTCTTTCATGACCTGCGCCGAATTATGATGTTTTTATGGATATAAGTTTAACAGCGACCTACAAGATGTTTTGGATAATGACAGCATTATATTAGATTAGTCACATTTATTTATTTATTTATTTATTTATTTGTTTGTTTGTTTGTTTGTTTGTTTGTTTATCCAGTTGTGTATTGTATATTGTATATATTGTATATTTTTAATTGAAAATAAACGAAGTGTAAGTCATTTTAAACATAATAATTATATGATACTTTACTACTCGGTATTTTTGGGTGGTTATATGCGAACCATAAAACAGACAGATGCGTAATTGTCGAACATCATATACAGTTTTGTTGCGAAAATATTTTAAAATGTTTTCAAAACTGAAAATCAATTAAGGCGATCGTTGAAATTAGGGCACTTTTATGTATGTATCTTGCATTTTTTTATGTTAAAAAAAAGTAACATAGACAGACGATTTTCAACTCGAATCAAATTAAGGATAAAATAATCTCTGAAACCGGAAGGCGCCTTGATATTCTTCATTACGCCACAATATAAGTGAAAACAGAAAAGCGTCACTGACGGAGCAACAAAGAGGAAACAGAGCAGAAACATCTGCTGCTGACCCGCCTGGTTTCTTCACCGTCTTCTTCCTCTCATCCCCATCAAACTCACGCACTTGTTCCCATCTTCACCTCCATCCACTGCCTGTTTGTTTTTGGCTGAATTCATCCAGGACCTGAGATCCGGACATGGTTTATTTCTTTCTGAGGTCTTTTCCTTTCGTTCTTTATTTCCCTTATACGATTGAAGCTTTGAAGGAAAAGCTCGAAGAAAGAAAATAGCTGAGATGTGATTTTTCTTTTTGCGCGTTGTCGGTGTTGGAATGCGTAAAAAAACTTCTGTAAACAAATACTTTTTTAAAAAAACGGATGATTATTTCAAATATCAATTTGAAAGTTAAATTAAATATTGACGATTATATTATTAATTTTACAAAGACTGTTTTCTATAGTGAATCATTTTTATAAGGTTACTTTTTCTACTGAACATATTCTATTAAAACTGTGCCGTTATTTTATGGAGCCACATCGAATTTTTCAAATCATATGAATATTTAGAGCGTTTTGTCCTTTTATCTCTAAACACCCATCAATTAGGTATCGGCTAAAATTGGATTTTATTCGTTATATGTTTTCAAACTATAGTCAAATCTCACCAATAGATTTTCTACATTTTTTTTAAAAACAGACCTGTGATCAAAATTATCAATCGTGAATATAATTATTTCTGAGGAAATTGTGCACATTTACACATTTAGATCATTATAAGTCACTGGATCTGTTTCTGTAGAATTTCAAATATGCGATACTTTTCAAAAATATAATATTGACCTATGTACATAGATTCTTTCATTACTTAAATGTCGTAATGCTTTCGCTTGGTTAATCGGTTTGCGGCGTATTCCTCAGTTTTCCCTATGGAGCAGCGCCAAATTAAAACTCGGCCAGAAAATATCTCATTTAAATTCTCACCTTGAGCTCTCTGGTGACTGTTAGCGGTCCGAAAGGAGCTGACGCTTTCGAAATCCAGCAGGCTGTGTAATAATATTTGAAATCTATTTTGCTACAGCGCAGTGAGGTCTTTGATGCCCAACATTTAGAGGAAATTTTAAAGAGAAAAGTGTTTCGCAGCAGGCAAGCAGAAGCATTAATTAAACATAGAAAATGCATGCAAAGCAGGTCGGGCGCCGCAGCTTTACTTACTCTGTGCGCTGTGCTGAGCTGAGTCTCCGCTGTTTAATTACAACCCCGTAATTTTCCCAATCGGAGATAGTGTCAAAAACCTGCGACTATTTCTCAGAGATTCCCTTTAACAAGTGGAAACTTAGTGTCCTCCTGCACCATTTTATACATGATGAGCCGGCAGTAATGGGATTATTAAACAAAAACGTTTCAGGCGCTGGCGTTAACCTTTTTTAATGCCTAATTAGGTTTTGCAAAGAAATAATTAGATTCTACAGTGCTTACACTGCCTATATTTTCAAATGGCATCTGCAGCAAACACATCATCCTGCGACACTGCTGCCAATAATCTTCGGGTGAATATGTCCCTCAGAATCGGCCAGATGTAAGATTTTAAACATGTTTCGACCAAATAAGAACACTAAATGCTAAAATAATTTCCCTGGACGGCTACAGGCCGAGTTGCTGCAGGGTCATTAGTCTGGTCGACTGCGCCCCCTGGTGGTTTTACAATGTATGGTAACAAACGCAACTGCAGGAGGTTTGAAAAAAGACGTGTAAATGCAAAGGCTTTACCAAGAAGGTGATTGTATTGTTTGGTGATAATGATGGCGTAGGGAATCCTTTATCGTGGGAACATGGTTTTGGAATAGCATGAAGTAGAATGAAGCTGAAATGAGGGTGGGGAGTTGGCGCAGGCGCACTCTTGAGAGTGTGGTGAACGTCATGCGCACAAACTATCTTTGACACAGAATTATCACAGTGCACAATCATTGCCCTCAATATGTTATCTCCACAGTGACATTTTCCCAAAACCATTTCAGTTTCCATCCACTCATTAGAATTTAAAAAAAAAAAATAATTTCAAACATTTAAAAATGAGTCAAAACCGTTTTTCTGGATGAAATAATAACGAGTATTTCTGTTAATTTTAAAAACAATAATTGTGTGAATAACTGTAAATTAAATGTACGTTTTCTCGCTTTAAATTTAATGTAAGAAATTAATGCATTAAATTAATTAACGTCATCATAATTAACAGAAATATTGGCTTTGAAACATCAATTTTTGTGCAATTAATATGTTTTACTTCGTGACTTACAGAAATAAACCATCCATCCATTTTTTACACCTTTGTCCCTTGGTGGGGTCTGGAAGGGTGCTGGTGGCTATATTCTAATTTATTGAATGCTACTGGCTACATTGGACAAACTTTTTAATATACCGACATAACTGTGAATAAAACATGAGTACCGTTTTTTAACTGAATAATAAATAAGCAGATATTTTAGGTAACGTGAGTTTTATTTTGAAAATGAACCGGTATTATTAACTCTGTCATCTCGTTGACTCGTAATAGAGTTCACCACCAGAGGGCAATGTTCTCTGAAACGACTTACGCGACACTAAAATATCGCGAGATATGGCTCTGCTTTATCATTTCAGAAGGTCAGCTGATCATTTACTACACACAGGAGTGACGAGCGTAGATCTGCATGACACGGAAATATTCGACGCTGTGACCGGCTTTATTAGATCCACATGTAAGAACAAAAATATATTTTAAAACTCTATCCGAACATGTTTGAACATCCCGGGCAGCTTAAAAATATTTCGTTGTCAGAGCAACGTGACTGCCGGTGGTAAGTAGCTGCTAGGTGGCTAGCGTTAGCTGAAACCTTACAACGAAGCCAGCAGAATATTCTAGACCGTCTTCTGCTACTGTTGGCTACAGATGATAAACGGGTATATACTGTTGGCAGATTTTATTTTTGGAAGCCCTAACGTGGTGTATTTCTGCGCTTGTTTTATTCGTACCTTTACTACTAAAACTAAAGGCATTTCGGCCGTTAGCGAGATTGATAGCTCATCCACAGGGCATATCAAACGCAATTAGCAGTGATTAGTTCTTATGTATAAGCTGGTGATGACCACGAAGAGCCTTTCCTTTCAATTCAGATACATGTGTGTTCATTTTTACATGCTGTCACTTTTAATTTAATTATATTTGTAAAAAAAAAAGTGGCCAGTTGTGATGCATAATGATTGATCATTTTAAGAATACAAAAGTAACATCTATGACCATTTAAAATAAAAGAATGTTAATTAATAATTGTCAATTAATGTCACGGTTTACTCTAAGGAATTTCTTTATGCATGTATATGTATTTTCTTTTCATTAGAGCAACCTCACCCTGAAATATGGCAGACAATAACCAGGCAAACCCTCAACCCCAGCTGGGGCCTGTGGTGAGTTGGTTGTTTCTAATCTCTGTCTTTCTTTGCCATTTTAAAATGAATGACTGAAATCCTGGGGTAGTTTAAATTACACTGAAAAGACAGAAGTAAGAACAATATTGTTTTAACTCTAAATACGTTTTAGGTCTTGTTATGAAATGTCAAAACAATTGATTAATGCCTTCTCTGATTGTAATAAATGTCAGTGAATTAACCTGCAATAGTACTTTTATTTAGTCAAAAGGTTACATTTGATAGTCAGACTTTAAAGCAGATGTACGTTCAGCTTAAACTGAACGTACTCAGATTAAACTGTGTAGTTGAACCTAAAAGCCTGTGGCTTTCTCATTTTTAATGAAATCCAAGTTTTTTGTGTGTAATAAGAAAACATGCCATCATAGGTCAAAGGCTATCTTGCTGAAAGAAATGAATAACTGCTCCTGACAGCTAGCCAGACATTGGACATCTATTGCAGATCCAAGATAGATGTTGGTTAAAGTTAGTGACTTATTTATGGACAGTAAAAAGGAGCTTTGATTTCCCTATTACTGTTCTTTTATAGTTTAATTTTAATTGTCATGGATCATTTTCCTTGTTAAGTGTCTTTGTAATAATCAAACACTGAATTATTGGCCAATTAATACATTCTGGCACAATATTCTATAGCACAATAACCCTCAAATCCAAAGGAGCAGAAATGTTGAAGCTTTCCGTGACAAGAAACAAAAGCTGAAAGCCTCTCACCAAATATTAAAAACACTAATAGATGTAGATACAAAGTAAAATTAGTAAGGAACAATAGGGTCAAAAATTAATTTGTTCCCTGTCCAAAGGTTTTTATAAATATGTGATCTTATTATTTTTTAGTTCTTTTGTTTTTGATACATTTATGCTTTTGTATTATGTGGATTGTTACACTGCTTCTTCTGGAAGACCTTTTTTTGTGAAGTTTCCCATCCAATCCCTAAAGCTGGTGGTGATAAAAACTGAAACCTGTAACAATATAAACTGTTCATAAGTTCTTCTGATTTTTGCTTTATAGCCTTTTTTAAGTTGTACTTTCTTGAACAATGACAATAAAGGGATTCTTACTCTTTGGAGATGAATTCATCTTACTGAAACGATCAATTCAGTGATCATCTTAGACGTGTGTTTATTTTAAAGTCATGCATATGTTTATTCCCCACAGCAATTCTTAATGAGCAGTAAGCTGGAAACAGCCATGTGGCTTTCCCGTCTCTTCACTGTCTACTGCTCTGTAATGTTCATTCTGCCAATTCTGGGGTGAGTTCACCTTGTCACTTTATTCCACAGTTCAACAGTTTCAGCACAAAGCCAGCACCACTAAAACATCTTTCCGTCTCTTTTTGTGATTTCAGGCCTCACGCAGCAGCAAACTTTTATCAAAGAGCCTTGTTAGCTAATGCCCTCACCAGCGCCCTCCGTTTACACCAGAGACTTCCACGCTTTCAGCTCAGCAGGGCGTTTTTGGCCCAAGCCCTGCAGGAGGACAGCTGCCATTACCTGCTGTATTCTCTAATCCTGGTCAACTCTTACCCCATCACAAGTATCCTTCACTTCACATGGTTTTCATATCAGATTTCCAGCAATATTATGTTATTTTATGGTTTAATTGTTAATAATAATTGCCATGAGTTGTTCATTTTGCATGAATCTAAGCCATTTTAGCTTATCACATCACTATATTTATTACATTTATTAACATTCCCGAGTGATTTGATGAGCTTTAGTTTGGTCCTTAACTTTATATTCAGTGAGCATCTTCCCAGTTTTCTTGTTTTCTTTACTTCATGCAACTACCTACACAAAGAAAGTTCTTGATGTGAGTATATATAATTAATCAACTGCATCTGATATGACTAAAAACATTTTTCCCAAACACACTCGGATGCTGAAAAGGGTTATTAGAAGCAGTCAAATTGAGTTTTTTCTATCTATTCCAGCAGCCGTTGTTTGGAGATGCAAATTTCATAAAAATACAAAGTAATAATTGTGATTGGTTTTGTAATTACTAAAGGTAAACTCTGTACCCAAATAAAAGCAATGTGTTGCACATCTTAGTCAACAGTGCTTGACCTTTTGTTTCTTATAAACTCCAGTCTATGGGTCCAGGCAGCCTGATGTTCATCAGAAACCTCCTGGACCGACTAACTGCCAACCAGCAGAACATCCTGAAGTTTATTGCTTGCAATGAAATCTTCTTAATGCCGGCTACTGTTTTCATGCTCTTCAGGTATGTTTCCAACTTAACTGATGTTATTGTTGCCATAAGACAAAGCAAAACCAGATCTTAGTCATATGTGTAAATATTTCATGTAATATGTCAAATTGTATTACATTATACCAGGTTTCCTGTTGGTTTTGATTGTAATTTAGCTAGGAAATGCACTGATGTGCAAGATATTTATGGTTTATCCATTCAGATTTTGAAACTTTAAGACAAACACATATGCAATCACATATAGCATATGTGTGATTCACTTCTTTTTTTTGTGTAAAGTTCTCAACAGACATGTTGTGAATTGATGCTACATGTTGTCTGAGTTTTATGACCTGCTCGTTTTAATTTAGATCTTTACCAGATCTAAATAAAGACCTTTTGACTGTCACTGCAGTCAAAGCTCCACAAATAAAAATATTACTCTGTGCTCTCAAATCCCCATTTGAAAATGGGCCTCTTCAGTACATAAGAGTATGATTTGTAACAAAGCTGCACACAGCAATTTAATTTGTATTCTCAAGAAACCAACCGTGATTAAAATAGTACAAGTAACAATCCTGATGACAGTCACTTTTGGAGGTTCTTAGACATCATTAAGTAGAATTTATTGTAAAATAAATCAAAATTCTTATCACAGTAAGGTATTTTTCGAAATAAGTAATAAACCCTAATGTACTATTATAAAACTTGTGACTGAAGTTAAATGTTTCTTCAACAGTGGTCAGGGAAGCTTGTTGCTGCCTTTTATCTACTACCGCTTCCTCACGCTGCGCTACACATCCAGAAGAAACCCATACTGCCGGTAAGGTGTTAACAATTATGTATTTCAAAAGAAGGATCAAAATGTGTTTTTTTTATGTGCATATGGTGAATTTACTTCTGCTAACTCCCATATGTTATAGATAAATGTATATTTTATTTGCTCTTTCTTACCAAAACCTTTTAAATATGCATAATGACCTTTATGCATATTGTCCAACAGTTTATACAATGAGTGTTTGTTTTAAATTCAGCATTGGATTATTCCTTCTCTGCATAAAGTTTGTGTGATTCTAAACCTATATATGATGGGAATTAAACATTTAGAAATATTTTATAGGTGGCAAACTTTATCAACAATAACTTAGTGAGTTTTTTTAAATATACTTTTTAAGTTTGTCACAACATTATGACTGTCTTCTTTATATAAGATTATTTAGGTTTTCTGAGCACAACTCTCTTTAGGTTAGGTTCTGCATTTAACAACAAGAAGTTAAAGTCTAGACTTTGCCTGGGTCATTGCAGCAGATTGATTAATTACTTTCTTAAGGTTTTAGGTAGATTTGCAGGTGCGTTGGAGATTCCTGTCCAGTTAATGACCCAATTTAGTGAATGTTTGTGCTGATGGCGTCACTTTAGTTTCTAGAATACTTTGGCATACACTGAAACTCTTGGTCAACTCAATTGTTGTGAGGTGGCCAGGTAGGAAAAAAGGCTGAATCATCACATCTGTCACCACATTTATAGCAAGAAAACATAATATTTTCTGACGGTGTCTGAGCTGCTATACAGTGTAAATAAATATACCACCAACCTCAACTAAGGAGGAATATTTAGTCATTTGTGTTTCTGTAGTGACACATTTCAGATGTATTATTCTAACATGGTTTTCCCTCTGTAGCACCTTGTTCACTGAGCTACGGATTCTTCTGGAGCACTTCATCATGAAACCTTCTTGTCCCGCTTTCTTGAGGAGGATGTGTCTCAGCAGCATCGCCTTCGTCAGCCGCCTGGCCCCCACAGGGGTCTGATTACACTACGCAGATGTTGTTCCATTTTAGTTTTTCAACCATTTGCGATGTGACTTAAAATTATGAAGGGGGCAGACATTGCCATCAGTGGAAGAAACCGTTTTTTTGAATGTCAACTTTACTGTCTGACCTCCCTTTTTTTACCTGTACATTGAAGACAGGCCTGTAACGCACTGAAATCTGATAGACATTTCTGTTTTTGTCGGCTGATCAGAGCACAGCAGATATCAGCTGAACTCTGCATGTTTTGGCAAGTTTATTTTCTTTCATGTCATTATTTATTCATAAAAATGTTTATTCTGTGATGGAGAAATAACATTCTAAGATTATAGACTTGAAGCATGAATATGTTTTTATTAAAAGAAATGTTTTTTTGGTTTTATTTGTCAATAATTATGAAACGTCTGAATGCCTCACCTTCAACGTTTTCCTTCCATGCCGTCAAATGAGTTCCATTAACCTCCATAATTATTTTACTAGATTGTCTGATGGACGTTTAGCTGAGAAGATATCTGCTGTATTTTTAAGAATATTTTATGGTACGACAGTTTTTGCTGTCAGTTATGTATGATATAATTTGCACAATGCATGTCATCCTTACATTGTTTCTCAATTTTTATCACAGCTCTGAACTTTTTTAACTGATGTTGCAGTAGGTTTCCTCCTCAAATGCCTGTTTTTCTTTATATTTTATGTGCTTCTATGCCTAAGGAGACACCACATTTTTATGACAAGAATAAAGTTATCTCTTAAAAAAATTCTAAAATATCAACCATTTTGAATTCCATTAACTTCTCAACTTAATGACTGAGATTCTAATCAGACTAGAACACTTAAGATTTTAGAATATTTAAGAGTTTCTGTGCAGTTTGTTTTCCAGTAAATTAGAATATTGAAAAATCTTTAACCTTTTAATCCAAAATGTTAATCTTCTATATGTAGATTAATTACACATTAACCCTAACCCAACACTCAGGTTTTTAAAAAATGTTTAATATTGCACAGTAGTTTAGAAAAAAAACCCGGAATTGTTGCAGAATTGCTGGACAATTAACTGAGGACTTAAGGAAGCCTTGATTTGTGTAATGGCATTGTTGGCTTTCCTCTCAGCATAGATTTACTATGGTTTTGATCAGGTCAGATTGGTGCCTAACCAAGTACAGATACATGGTCATTACACCAAGAGTTGGTAGTTTCAGCATAATTAGCAGACTTTTGCTAATCCCTGCTGGCAGATGAAATACACATCCATGATTCTTGTCAGCAGGGGGCAGCAAGAATATCTAAAATTTCCTCTTATCAGCGAATTTGAACATTCCTCTCTTAATATAAAGCAACGAGGCTTCTGTGACCCCATATGATGTATCCAAACTATCTTGATTTTTATATGAAATGAATTTCTTAATTTTCTTGGATTTGAAAAGATGACTTTGGGCGTCTCAGCATCAGTCAAAGTCTTTTCTGTCCTCATGCCAAAAAAGTTTGAATTAAAAATGACTTGGACTAGACTGTTTAATTTGAACTTCAGTGGTAAGGTTGTTCAACGTACATATGCTACTGAACCCCTGGGGTGACGTGTGAAAGCTGGATTCAAACAGAAGGAGACTGCAACCAATCAGCATGCGGCGTCATTCTCACCGCTCTACTTTTATCCAATGAAGTCGCAGCTTGGAGAAGGGAAGTCAATGTTGCCGTGGCAACGGGAGTTTGATTTATACAGTTCGCCGTGGAAGATTTATCTTCAATTTTGTCGGTGGCCTAATCTCACATTTATCTCAGAGAGAATGTTTCGGTTGTTTTATGTTGTTCATTTGGTGTCTTTATAGTTAGTTTGTGCTCGTCGACTGAGACAGATGGCGGCTGATTTAATCGTGTTAGTCAATTAGCTTGCTAGCTAACGTTAGCACGTCGAGCTAATCTCTTCGCTGAAAGTAATCCCATCCTTGAATGGCTTTTTCGTTCTATTGTTATTCAGGTTGAAAGAAGCAATCTGAACTACCTTTAGAAGTCAAGCAAACAATTTTCTTGGTCAATAAACAGCTGGGATATTATCTAAAAGACAGAAATTAAAAGAAGATGGAGCTCAACCTTCATAGACTTGATTACACTCAGGTAACGACACCATTTAATAGTAGCTGTTTTTGCCTTGCTAGATTTAGAGTAGTTTTACTTGCTGCTGAACTAAAATGAATCAATGTTACGTTACATGTCTATTCTAGGTCGGTGTGACATCCCAGAAAACTATGAGGTTACTTCCAGCGTTGGGGAAAAAATCAACCCAAAAGGTATTATTACTGAAGATCACTGCCACATGTAATTGGAAACCTTTGAAAAACAGTTTCAGTTTCAATGTGACCAAGTTTTAATACATTTAGTTTGGTAAATTTATTTAGTAAAAAGTTTCAACAATATAAGATTTATGTGTACTTTGGCAGTTTTCTTACTTTCTGTCTGTGGAGTTTTGTAAGTCAAGTTGTGTCTCCTGTGAAGAAAAGTGACACTGATCTCTTTAAGATGTTGCCATATGTAAACTATGATATTAACACAATCCCTTATTCCTTGAAGAAAATAAATTCCAAAAGGAGTAAGGAAATTACAGTAACCTAACATGCTACCTGAAACATACGTTTTAACGTTCAAGGTTAATACATTTGCTGTATGACAAGTTTTCTCATAATAGTCCTTTTTCTAACCACCTTTAGTCTTTTCTGGTCCGACATCTTTGCTATTTTTAATAGACTTATCGACAGTAATATGAACAAATTGTGTTTTTGTTGGACAGGCTGTTTGTGACAGACTGTGAAGATTCAAGTTTTCTGTTTTCTGTAAATGATGGACATGTCCCTCTTGATTTTAGCCAAATTTTATGTCTGAACCATTTTCCAAATCACACAAAGAAGGATAATGACTTCAGTTATGATATATATATCTTCTGTTTATGCAGAAGAGAAAGACATAGTTCAATTAGTGTAAGTAGTATCAGTCTGTGCACTCTCACTGGGAATTGTTCATCTGAAGGACAGAGCTTTCTGACAGAGCTCTGTTACGCTGTCCTGTGTTCATGTTTTTGGTCTGGTTGGTGTCTTATTCTTTTTCAGGTTGCCATAGCTGATCATGATGGTGTAGTTACATGCTTTGGGGTGAAAAAGGGAGAAGCAGTGGTGAGCTTAACTTTTAAATAATCCAGCTGTTGTTGAATTCTGAAGAGACATTTTTTTTTACTGTAAAAACATGATTGTCTGTTTCAGCCTGTGTTTAAAACGCTCCCTGGAGCAAAGGTGGCCAGAATGGACCTTGGAGGTGCAGTGGGAACCGCCCAGGAGAAGATCTTTGTCTGTTCTGGTTCTCAGGTTCGAGGATTCACTAAGAAAGGAAAACAGTTCCTCACCTTTGAGGCCAACCTCACGGAGAGCATTAATGCCTTGTAGGAACCTCCTCCTATTATTGCTTCTTATTATGTTTGCCTGACCTTTATAGTATGTTGTGACTTTAACATATGTGAATGATAATGACAATGTTTTTTTCTAGGCACGTCTCAGGAGCTGACCTTTTTGTGTGTGCAAGTTACATCTACAACCACTACTGTGACTGCAAGGACCAAGACTACTTCCTTTCTGGAGACAAAATTAATGACATCACATGTTTGTCCTCTGAAAAGCTTCCTCACCTCATCCCTGTGTTAGCTTGCCAAGATCGAGTTCTCAGAGTCTTACAGGTATCTCGAACTTACAGCTAAATACAAAATGTTTAACTGGATGCTTTCATGTTTTCATACCTGTGGCTAATCTAGATTTTAAATGATTATCATTCACATAAACGATGAGTTTTAAACCCTTTTGCTCTATCCGTTGGCTGTTCCAACATTCTATTGAGGTTTCTCTGCAGTCATTTACTCTAACTCTAACTTCAGGGATCTGAACTGTCTTATGATATTGAAGTTCCCGGCCCTCCATCTGTTCTGGAACTTTTTAATAAAGATGGAGGCAAGTCAGCTTCTTGTCTTTAGTTTATTTGAATTATAAATCCTCCCCGAGTTTCATTTGAACACTATTTGTTTTTCATCAGGAGAGGAAGTCCTTTATGGAACCACTGATGGAAAAATCGGACTGGTTCAGATTGGTGATTGTGACGCTGCAAGCAAATGGGAGATTGGAAATGAAAAAAGGAAAGGAGGTATAGTTCAAAATAGAGCTGACCAAAAGTTAAACATACACTAGTTATTGGCATGACAGCCATATTGATTTAGGATTTTTAATTATTTATTGTAACTGTTCATTTTCCATGCAGCTTCAGTAAGTTTTGAACACAAAACTTAGGTGAAGTAGTTTGGCTTTATTCTGAATTTTCTCTAAACAACAAATGTTTAAAGTTACACATACAAGCACAAGTATATATACACATTTCCTGTAATTTTTAGTTAAGTGTCCCTTAGCATGTTTTTTTTTTCAGTTTAATTTTCTAAATTAATATATAAGGCAATTATTAGTGTGTGTAAACTTCTAAACTGAACAATGATATCATGCACAATGTTTTACTAAGTGTTTTGTTTAAAAAAAATTCACGGCAGGACCCATTGTGGACTAGTTTTGGATGCATCTCAAAGCACCAAAATTCTTTTATTTCTTTCATCAGGAATTCTCTGCATTGACACTTATGATATCACTGGTGATGGTGTGAATGACATCCTGGTGGGCAGAGACGATGGGACAGTGGAAGTCTATGGTTTCGACAGCTCCAGTGAGCCTGCGTTACGCTTTGAACATGTGAGATTTTGTTCTAGTTTGGTTTTCTTCATTAATAGTGGGAAACAGTTATCACAATTAAAAGCTGCTTGACCACATTATAGGTCAGGTGGCCTTCATGTTGCCAATATGGTTTAAGTTTACTCCCAGTATAGTGCCCCATCATGTATGCTTGCAGGGAGACACTGTAAAAACTTACCAGTCCATCCTATTTTTATGAGCAGATTGTCTCCACGGGCATTCCTTAACTTTGCTTTAAAATGTTGGCTGGTTTCTTACTTAAAGATGAAGTTTCTTCTCCTTTCAGGTGTTGACAGAGAGTGTGACCTCCATCCAAGGGGGCTGTGTGGGGAAAGAGTCATATGATGAGGTCTTAACTGCCACCTATACAGGTTCCAGGAGATGATATTTTCATTTAGAAATGAAATTATAAAATGGTCTCAAACTTAGATTTTTTTAATAGTTGTATCCTTGAATGTGGATTATATCTTCAGGATGGGTGACTGGGCTGACCTCTGAACCCCAGAGGGCCGAGGCTGTACCAGGAGACGAGGTCAGGATGAGCAAGGAGACCCAGACTAAAATAGAAGCACTCAGGTACGAGCGCAATTATCCATTTGTCTGAGCTTCTCTTTTTACCTTCTGCGTTCTGGTTAAATTTGGATTTCAGCACAAAATTGTTTCTGGTCATACATATCGTTGCCTTTTAGTGCAGAGCTCGAGCAGCTGCAGGTGAAAGTTCTTCAGGGGCGTGAGCAATACCAACAGTCCAGTCAGTCCAGCACAGCTGTCTCTGCTGTGCCTGTTTTCAGCATCAATGACAAGTTCACACTCTGCCAGGATGACGCCAGCTACAGTCTCACCCTGGAAGTGCCGACGGCCATCGATAACCTACTCTTGCAGGTGTCCCATCGATAACCTACTCTTGCAGGTGTCTGCAGCAGTCATTTGCTGCTGATACAAATAACATCCTTTGTTTTTAATCATATTATCTAAGAAGCAGATTGTAACTTCAATTTGAATCTTTTTTTTTCCTCAGAGTGACGTCCCCATAGACCTGCTGGATGTAGATAAGAACTCAGCCGTTGTCAGTTTCAGTGAATGCGACTCACAGGTGAGCTGTTTTAGTCAGTCTGTATACATTAAGCATGAATAAAGCATCAACCTGCTGTGCTCTTAGAGCCCTGACTGAATATGTGTTTCCACCAGCCTAATGGAAACTTCCTCCTGGCCACATACAGATGTCAAGCCAATACAACAAGACTTGAGCTTAAGGTAACCATTAAATTCTCTCTGAGTGAAGGTATGTAGGGTTTTCTTTATAGCAACTCGCCGCTAATGGACCTAAACCTTCCTATGTTTTATTTTTTTGTTTGTTTGTGTTGTTTTTTTTTACATTGCAACACCACACTGTTTTATGCTAACACAAAGTGGTGCATGATGGTGACATGGAAAGAATCCTTTGCAGTTTGTTTTTTTTTTTACAAATAAAAACTAGAAATGGACAAAGAGGGTGTGCATCTACATTTAACCCTTCTGGGTCAATATTCACTTCCATTCCAGCTGTAGATCTTGAACAGCCTTTCACATCTGCACACTGATGTTTTTTCCTGTTCTTTGTGAAAACAATTCAGTTAAATCAGTTAGAGAGGATCTGTGAACATCTACTTGAAAGTCTTTCCACAGATCCTCAGTTTGATTTCCATGATGCTGTTTGTTCACTAATGAGCGCTAACAAATCTTAGGGGCTTTCACAGAACAGCATAAATTTTGATAAGATTAAATTAAGGTTGAATACATATTTTTATTAGTTACAATGTAAGAAAGTGGGTATCATTTTTCTTGTCCTTCACATTTATGGAGTATTTTTGCTTGCGTCATGTAAAATCCTAATTAAGTACACTGAAGTTTATGGTTATAAGACAACAAAATATGAAAAAGCTTAAAGGTGCAGGAATACTTTTGCAACACATTGTGCAATAATAGTTGGTATTTTACTTTCTATTGTATCACTGCTTGGTTAATTCTTTCAGAGCAAAGTCTCTGTGCAGGTTTATATAAAATGACTATCCTGTCTACTTGATGAGCTTAAATGTTATTCTGTGATAGGAGACACGGCAAATAAATAATCAGTTTTATCCACAATCAGGTGAGATCCATTGAGGGACAATATGGGACCCTGCAGGCTTACGTTACACCCAGGCTGCAGCCCAAGACCTGCCAGGTTCGACAGTATCAGATCAAACCGCTTTCTCTGCACCAGCGGACACACAGCATAGACCCAGACAGGTAAGGGCTTCCTGTAAGCATCAAATAACAATTTAACAGCTTGAATATAAAGAAGCTGGTATACAGTAATGAGTAGAGCTTTAGTTAGAAGTCAGCTTCCAGTTATACCAGCTGTATTGTAGATGATCTTTGTCCATTTCTGTTTTCAGGCCAATGAACCGACTCAGTCTGGTGGGGCAGTTCAGTTTTGCTGAGATTCATTCCTGGGTGGTTTTCTGTTTGCCAGAGGTGCCTGAAAAAACGCCTGCAGGGGAGAGTGTGACCTTCTACTTCCACAACACGTTCCTCGGCACACAGATTGAAGCCACATACTGGTAAACTCAGGAACACACTAAAAACTACTTGAGCTTTGTTCAGGAGTGTCATATCAGAATCAAAAATGTTCTCCAAAGACCAGTTGTCACCAAACATATTTATAAAACCCATTAGCAAATGTTAAAATATTAATGAAAAGCTCACTCTGCGTTCTAAGAGTACTTCTTGAAATTAAATAATTCTATTGTCTGATTTATCTTTTCAGCAAAGGGGAGGGTTACTTTAAGTCAGACAATATTTCTACCATCTCTATCCTCAGAGATGTTCTTTCTAAAGAGGCGACCAAAAAGAAAATAAATCTAAATATTTCATACGGTAGGTCTACTGCGTCTGAATTTCACACTGATGTGCTTTTGCATTGATCTATACAAGAGAAAAGAAACCAATTTGTTGTGTATCTTCCAGATATAAATGACGACTCAGTGAGTCACACTCTCCGGATGATCCATCCAAAACTGGAATACCAGCTACTGTTGGCAAAGAAAGTTCAGCTTATCGATGCTCTCAAAGTAAGTTTTGGTTAGATGGGAACACATTGTGTCAGGGCTCATGTGTGACCTGGCTCTCCTTCCTGTCTTCTATAATTGTAAGGAGCTCCAGGTACATGAGGGGAATGCTGATTTCCTAATCCCAGAGTATCGCAGCATTTTGGACGAGTCTGCCAATCTTCTGGAGGAGTACAAGAAGCAGCCAGCACACCTTGATAGGCTCTACGGTAAAGTCTATATGAGGCTGATGTTTGAGTAAATTTGAATGTTGTAAGTCATTTGGATTGCAGTGACTTGATCTCTGCTTCTCTTTCTTGCAGGGATGATCACTGATCTTCTTATTGACAAATTCAAGTTCAAGGGCAGGAATGTGAGGACAAAAGTGTCATCAATGCTGGAGATCCTTGACCATTATGACTTAAATTCACTATTAGATTTTTTCAGTGAACCATGAAGTCAGACAAACCAGAGATTTCTATTTTTCTGTTTTATCTCTGGGCTGTTTTGTTCTCTAATCACATCAAAGAATGGTAATTATCCAACACCTATGTTTATGTTGTCTCAAATTATGGTCTTTTATTGTATTTAGAAACTATTTATAAATATAATATTGATATTGCAGAATAATAAAATATTTATTCAATCTCTTGATATTGCTTAAAATAATAATACGTTTTTAATTAAATAATAGCTGTCTTTTAATTCAGGCTAAATAATAATAATAATACTTTATGGATCCCTTAATGTGGGGAAATTGAGCTGCCCCAATATTGCACATAATAACAGTAATAATAAATATGTATATAATTGCATCATCCACTTCTAAGTGAGGCTAGTATGCAAATTGGTCTGCATCCACCTGTGACCTCAGATGTACCAGAACCAGCCTCTCCATAGCCTTCATAATGTGAGAGGTCAGAGCGATGGCTCTATAGTCGTTCAGTGTTTTTGGAAGTATCTTCTTTGGTACTGGAACCAAGCACAATGTTTTCTATAGTTCTGGTACTCTATGGAACTTCAGGCTCCATAGAGTACTGAATATTACTTCAGTACTCCATAGAGGTACTGCAAGCTCCACTTAACTGACCTGAACATGTCTTTAGGACCGTAGGACTGATATTGTCTGGACCAGGGAATTTCCCAGGGTGAAGTTTCACCAGCTGTCTTTTCACCTGGCCAGCAGTAATTGTAAATCTACAAGCAGACAATGTGTGGAAACAGGGCTGTAACTAGGGACTGGGGAGTCAAACTGGTTAAAGAACTGGTTCAACTCCTTTGCCCATTTGAGATCCCCCCAGCCGGACAGTTAGCTTTCCTCTTCAGTCCTGTGATCTCTCTCATTCCAGTCCAACTCTCTCTAGCATTGTTATTTTTGAAATCAGTTTGACCATTTATAGAAAATTTGCTTATGAAATGTTTCCAAAACATCAGAGCTGACATGAAGATTGTTTTTTTCTCCAGTAAGGTGACTGATTTAATCTGTCTATCTGTAGACTGATTTAGTCTATCTATCAATCTGTAGATTGATTTAATCTATCAATCTGTAGATTGATTTAATCTACACTAGAGATTGATTTAATCTCTAGTTTTTCTTAGTCCCTTAGTGCAAGGAACTAAGAAAAACTTAGTCCCTTGTACAGTAATAAGTTTTTCTGATTCATTTCATTTATTATGAAATAACAAACATTTCCCAATTACAGATATTTGTGTCTGTGTGTAGTTTGGGGTTGACAAAAACTAATTTAATAAAAAAAAACATTTAAAAGCAAAACAGATGGTTCAGTCTTGACAATTTAAATAACCAGTGTAACTTAGAGCAAATCCACAACAAAGGTGCAATTTCTTAAGACATGTATAAGTTAAATATTATCTGGTCACATGAGAAATTGCCAATTGGTTGAAAGTTTTTAAATTGAAATAATTACAATAAGCATAAGGATTACATCAAACCTTATTTCCATTATTTCCAACTCAGAGTAACTTGAGTAAAACGAGTTACAACATATATGTTGTCTGTCTGTCTATCTATTGTTTTTTAACACTGACAAAAGTTCATGAACAAACAGTTGAAATCATTCAGTCAAATTAAATGATGTATGAACCTCCGAAAGTATTAACTTTACACATTATTTCTGTCAAATGACATGTTTTTCCTCAGTAATGTTCTTTTTACTGGCAGACTCAAACTCTTTAAACTTTTCAGAAAACGTAAAATACTAAATGTTTAACAGCATCTGGAGTAAAATACAGCGGTTTGTGTGTTTTCTGAACTGAAAGTCGTTAAAGCTGTAACGTTTCTCTTGGGGCTGATCTTTGTTTCAAACCGGTTTTGAATTTACAATCAAAGCAATTTTGCGCTGTCTCGGCCGCCGTAGAAGCACAACGTGAATCGCTCTCTCTCTTCTGATTGGTCCGTTTCAATCATCGCGGGCTACTTGAACTGGGACAATCTTGCATCCCTTCATGATTCTCTGTAAATAGAGCCGAGCGCAGCTGCTTTGTCTGCAGGTTGGTACAACTTTCAGGCCGCTTAAAATGACGACTTAGCGCGGTTTTTTTTTTCTTTAGCAAGCCTCCTGCCGTATAAGTTCTTCATGTTTTTGTTTTGTTTTTAGCGCCTTAGTTCTAAGTGTTGTTGCCATCTCAACAGTTAAGTTTTGATTAGAAACGACTGTTTTGTCTCTACAGTAACAGCTTGTACACGATCTCTTGTCACTGAAAGATCATCGTGATTTATCTGAGCAGTTCTAGCAGGAGAGTATCAGGTTTTTTTGGGGGGGGCTGTTTGAGGGGGAAACATGTCGGCAGCTAACAGACAAGGAAGCGCGGCTAGCGAAAATCACAACCAGGAGAATATGCTAACACGGCTTAGAGGCTCACTCAAACACCGAGCTGCAGCCAACGAGAACCTGGAAAATCTTCCTCCGAAGCAAGTTGCCAACAGAACCGTCCTGGGATCCCTGCACAACAACCACAGGAGCAAAGTCCAGAACCAGCGCGGCGTAAAGCAGGTAACAGTGCCGTAAACAGGCCCGTGTGGTTGGCAACAGCTAGCAGCTGCTGGCATGCTCTGAATACAGTACAACTTTAAAATTCCTACAAGTCTTCAAAGAATCCCAGGCAGCTGAAGCGACTCTTGTTAGACTACCTTAATCGAGCCATATTAAAGTTTCAATTTAGCCGTAGCTTTGATTTGGCCCAGTTGTCCGCCATTTTTATGTCGCCTAGCGCTCGCGTTGGAGCCAGGTAAAGCAGTATACACTTTACAGAGCTTACTCCCGCCATCAGTAACTCGATATTTTTGTAAAATGCAACATTATAAATTCTAATGGGTTTTCTCGTGTTTAGTCCCGTGGAGTTTCCTGATCCAATCGTTGTTGTTCCAGGAATCATCGCAGGCTTTCTTCTGCAAAAACGAAGATGTTGCAAGGAGCCACGCTGAGCGGCCTCCCACCAGGCAACCCGCTTTCCAGATCCACGTGGATGAGCCTGATGCAGCTTCAAGCAAGGAGGCTGAAGCCAGAAAGGTGAAGCCCATTGTGGAAGAATCTCCTCTGACCATCAGCAATGCCGTGGCACGGCTCCGCCAGCCTCTGGCCACAATCGACCTCCCATTATCAATGGATGTTAGCTTTGGTGAGTTTGAAATTTCTTAGTCTTTCAACTGTTGTGTCTTCATAACATTAAAATTGTGTTTTCTTTCCCCAGAGTCTCCCATGGACATGTCTGTGGTTGGTGGGGATGAAAAGCAAGTCGACGTGAACGAAGTTCCAGAATATGCAGCTGAAATCCACACATACCTTAGAGAAATGGAGGTGAGAAATGGCTGGTATGTGGATGCTGGTGTGTTTGAACGTCAACCAAATTGCATATTTGTCCTGTAGGTGAAAACCAGACCTAAAGTGGGCTACATGAAGAAGCAGCCAGACATCACAAACAGCATGAGAGCCATCCTAGTGGACTGGCTGGTTGAGGTCGGAGAAGAGTACAAGCTCCAGAATGAGACCCTCTATCTGGCTGTTAACTACATCGATCGCTTCCTCTCCTCCATGTCTGTCCTGAGGGGCAAACTTCAGCTTGTCGGGACTGCTGCCATGCTTCTGGCTTCGTATGTACCCCGTTTGCAACCTCTCTTAATCAAACAAGGTGCACTTCTGTCCCTGTGTAAAAGTGATTGTCTAATACAGGAAATTTGAAGAGATCTACCCTCCTGAGGTGGCTGAGTTCGTCTACATCACAGATGACACCTACACAAAGAAGCAAGTGTTGCGAATGGAGCATCTGGTGCTCAAAGTGCTCTCCTTTGATCTGGCTACTCCAACAATAAACCAGTTTCTCACACAATACTTCTGCCATCAGGCTGTTGCCAAGCGGGTGGAAAGCCTGGCCATGGTGAGTATCGGACGTTATTTACCTGAGCCTAAAACTGACTCCACAGGCATATTAACTCTTAAAACTGCATTTGTTCCTAGTACCTTGGGGAGCTCAGCCTTGTTGACTCGGATCCCTTCTTGAAATACCTGCCATCACAGATGGCGGCTGCTGCTTACATCCTGGCAAACAATACGGTGACTGGCAGCTCATGGGTAAGTCCCATAAAGGCTAGAGAATCTCCCCTAAAGTAAATGTATCTAGCAATTTTCCACTTTATCTCAAAGATTTAACAATTCACTTCCACATGGATGCATTTTCCTCGTCTTGGGATGAGATCTTAATCGGCCTCTGCAATAATTGTCTGGTTTAATCACACCGGACCACGTTCTATACTTGAACATGCTTTTCTGTTGCATGGATTCTTGCTGTAAGTGACATTTATTTCCCCCCTCAGCCAAAGTCTCTGGTAGAGATGAGTGGTTACACCCTGGAGGATCTTATGCCATGCATTGAGGATCTCCACCGAACCCATGTTGGTGCTGCACAGCATGCCCAGCAGTCCGTACGAGAAAAATATAAGGGCTCAAAGTAAGTGGTGTTATCAGAACTTGATTCTGTGACTCGACACTGTTCTGAATCAATTTTTTTTTGTTTCCCCAGATACCTTGAAGTCTCCAGTATCAGTCCACCAACCAAACTGATGTTGTACTGACTCCCTTCTCAAATATAGAGGCAAACCTCCTGTCACTTTTTTTATTTTTTATTTTTTTGTAAATGATGTGCAACATTTTCTATTACGCCCTGCTCTTTTTGGAGTAGTGCTAGATATTTTAGAGGTTTTAATATTTTTTTATACTCTGAATCCCAATGTTCATGCCACATGTCAGTTTTTGGCTAATCAAGAAGTTTTAATGGGTTTATTTCCAATAAGACAAAATAGTGAGGTTTAAAACACTGTTAATGCTACTTTGGCCTTCAGTGTTAAAATACTGGACTGTGCAATGTCCCAGAACCCAGACTGTGTTTTTTCCAAGCAGTTGCTGCAATTCTATAGTTTTTGAAAGTGTAAAGAATTTGACCTCATGGGATACAAATTAAAGTGTTTGTCTCTTAGTGAGTCATGTCATTACAACAGTGTCTTAAAATGGCAGCATTTTTGTGGCACATCTCACTGTAAAATATGGCTCTTGTAAATAAAACTCCTTTAAGCTATGATCTGTTTTAAAGTATCTTTATAGTTTTGACCTCATGGGGGCAGCAGAGGATGCAGTTTGGTCTCCGATGGCAACATGGCTGTAGGTATGAAACTGGAAAGACTTCAATAAACTGTCCTGGTGATTTGGTTAATGACTCTCTGAAATTAATGTAACATACTGGCTTGTGGACTATATAGTACTGAGCCCAATAAGAAAGTAAAATGAGGTCAATTCAGTTTTGATTTTGCAAGTAAAACAAGAGCCATACAATAAAGGGAGGTGTAGTGCATTTCAGTATCAGCCAAATAAAGAATGTGCCAATGGTACATATGCAATTTCCTCCAACCCTGTTTTTACATTGTTGTTCGGTGAATTGGCTGAAGGACAGAGTATCAGTTTTCATAAGAAAGTGAACTGAAACTGTTGGCAATATAAGTCAGCATCAATGTTTCACTTAAAATTAAATCACAAAACGACCTGTTCCAATTTTCCTGTACGAGGGTAAACGCACCAAGCAACATTGATATTTGAGAACCATTTGTTTGGAAGGTTTATAAGCGACCAACTAGCAGATCCAGATCTTTATTTTTGTATGCATTTCCTTACCTGTTGCCACATTTCTCTAAAACAGCTTCCCTACAATCACCAGCAGTGATTCTGGTCCAATGCTCCAATGCAAATGGTCTTTTGATGTCAAGTCATTGTTTTAAAATTTTGGCCAGTAAAATATTTTCTCACTTATGCTACCCATTAGTTGAAATAATGCTCAATCATCTCCTATAGCTGTTTTTAGAAATTGATTTATAATTATTCATAGTAATTAAATGACAGCTGAAGTATTTTTTTTGCTTTTCATGTTTAATATCAAAATATTGGTAAAATATTCAAAATTAAAAATCAAAACTGTTTTCAGTGCTAATCCAGGAGGAGCTGTAGCGCCCCCTGCTGCCCTGCCCTGTCTGGCACCACCACTGTTAGGGAGCACCATGCAAAGAGCAGTGATGTCTGAGATCCACATCCAGTAATGATGAAACACAAACTGTAGCAGACAGAATCCAGCCTCTTTAAACAGACGAGCTTAACCAGAAAAGGTACAACAGCTTCCAAGTGTTTATTTCATTTGAAAGATGAAGCAAGATATACTGTAAAAAAATCTATTTGCCTTTGAGCAGGAAAATTTAAGTGATGGTGACTTTAAAAAAGGAAAAACACGAAAAACTTAAGTTTCTTTTTTTTTTTACATTTTTTATTGTGGTTTTTAAATGACTAATTCCCATAATGATGCCTATTTCTTTCCCCCAGGATAAACGTACTTTAAAGGAATATTTGATATTTCAGGTAGAAAGCAAATATCAAGAATTTTTATATTAAAAAAATCTCAGCCTGTTCATTATGATCTTCCCAGTTGCAAATCTAATTACTCTAGGCTGGAATCTGATTTAAAAAATGTGGTTTGGCTTTTGGCTGCCTCCCATTCAGTGACTTCCTCTCTGAAAGGGAGCTAAAGGCAGCCAATGGCATTGAATTCACCTCACTCTCTCACCCTCATGATAAATAGGGAGGCTGGCTTTATGCACAGCATCTGACAGAGGGGAAGCAGAGCCCAGCTGCAGAGAGGATTCTTATCTTGCAAGAATGGACAGCTGAAATGCTCTGAACTCAACAGGTCTGCTTTACAAGCATGATACTGACTGACTGGGGTACAGCCATGAAAAGCATTGGATTATACCAAACTATGAAGTACTTTTCCTGAACAATGGCTACAACACAGCATCTGAGGAGACCCAAGTGTGGCTGAAGACCTGGTTCTGAAAGTGGAGAGCTGGGGCAGGTAGTAGCCAGAAACCAATGCCTGCGCCCAGAACATTTCTGGTGGCATCCACCTCGCTGCCCCTGTCACTGGGATGGGGCTGGAACCTGAGCTTGTACGTGGGGATGCTCTTTGGGCTCCTGTTGCTGATGCTGCTGCTCCTCTGGATGCTCTTTAAGCAGCTCGGGAACTCGGTGGGGAAATCGATGCTGCAGCCCGCTCGCTCTTTCAGACAGACTTGCGCTGATCAAAGGTTGCAGCGTGTGTTGTGAATGATGTGATCAAAAAACTGCCAGGACTTGGACTTGTTGGAGAGCTTGAAGGTGCCTTTTCAGACTCATGTTTAAAGAGGCGGATTTGCTCTTAAACACTGCTGTTGCCTCACAAAATAAAAGAAGATGTTATTTAGAAACCCTTTTGTGTATTCTTTGACAGCTTCAGGTTTACTCTTCTCAGACATATGTAGAGTATTTACCGCATGCTTCTTAGTAATTAAAACTACAGTTGATTTTGTGCTGCAGCTATTCCTTTTCATCTCACCAGTCGTCTTAGTCAGCCAAACCTAAACAACTAAATTAGGGAGTACAAGCACAAGGCAAAATTAAATCTGCATCCCTATTGATGGCGATTAAAAAGAAGCTTTTAGGTGGGCAATTTGCACTCCTCTCATCTTATTGGTGAAATGCCAGAAGGATATGGAGGAGGTGCACCACTATCCTCCACTCCTCTGTCCATGTCCTTGTCCACGCCAGAGAACAGAGCAAATAAGACTCTTGTGGGAAGCAGATAACATCAACAGCAACTGTTCACAGGTTTAATGCTGTTTTCACTAGTGGTGGTTGTGCTGTGCACAGATGGATCAATTGTTAAAGCTGGAAATATACTCCATAAGTTTAGAGTGGCTTGATAAATGTAGCTATTAATGTGTTTTAGCTTGGGTAATTAGTTAGAGGTGCAAGACGTGTCTTTTATTTTCATGTCTGAGAGGAATCTATAGACTCCTGACCCTCAGGGAGAGAACTGCCATTATTCTGACAGCTGCTTTCCCTTCTGGAGCAACATAATTAGTCTAAGATTCACGGTTCATTAAGGTGATCTCTCAGGGTTGGAAACATTTCTCAAAGGCTGACATGTTTACCTTAACTCAGAGTAACAAAGTCAGTTAATTCAAGGGGTTTAAGCAATTGTTTAGTTCAATGGCAGCAATCTCGTAATAATTGGTGACATAAAAGGCAAACATCCAGTTTAAAAGCTGGAACAATAATTCGACTCCCTCAATTCTCTAAGCTCATATATACAGATGTGACAGTTGAGGCAATCTTCTCTTGTGTCAGCTGGCAAGAAATCAACGAAGAATATTTCCCCAAACGATTCCTGTAAACATTTTCTCCCAAGGATTTTTTAATAATCTGCCAGTAAACACATCATCTCGCAGCTTTTGTCACACCAGCAGCTCTTCAGGGATTCCTCTTAAACAGGTTATTTCAAAAATAACTGCTGTCAGCTTATCTGCTGCCTTCAGCAGACCTGCAGATTAAAGATGCTTGGATGCATGTTTTCAAACCGGGCTCTCTCACTTCAACTTATCCTCTGATATTATAACTAAACATTCTGATGCTACATACGTATTTCATTTCTTTTATAATTCAAAGAGCTTAGAAAAATGAATAGCTAAGATGCTGTGGGATTTTCAGACAGTTGACTGTTAGAGATTATGTGGGTTCGGGTTCATAAACTGCAGTAGAATAGTAATGGTGAAATATATATATATATCTATATCTATCTATATATATATATATCTATATCTATCTATCTATCTATCTATATATATATATATATATATATAAAGATAGATAGATAGATATAGATATATATATATCTATATATATATATATATGTATATATAGAGAGATAGATAGATATAGATATATATATATATATACAGATATGACTTCCAAAAATATTCTTCAAAGGCAGAGAAATGTTGCATTTTATAGTTTTTGACCAAAATTAGAGAGAACACTGGACAAATTATTAGAAATGTCATTTGAATAATATTAAGCATCACATCAGTAACAAGCACTGCAATTAAGTATCAAACACATCAATATTGCTCTTTCCTAATGTAGTTTTAATGGGGGTATTGGCATGAAATGTATTAGAATCAGTTCATAACTTAAATTATGTTCACTAAATTGGAATGTAAGGTAACAAATGACTGAACAAATGTAGGTAGCAGCTAAAAAAAGGTAGAGAAAGTTGAGAGGAAAAAAAACTGCAATCAGTAATTATTTAGAGAGCAATTTTACCGCCTGTCAGTACAAATGGCATCGCATGGTTTAATCCTAGCAGACGGCTTATAGAAAGGTTTCATTACCAAGGTGTCACACAAGAAGCATCTCAAGGCTGGTAAAGTGATGTCTCAGGACCTTTGCAACCTTATTGATGCAAAACATGCTTTTGGGTGTAAGCATGTTTCTGTCCAAGCGCCTCCATGTACTTACAAAGAGCTTCAGGAAGACTTTGAAACATCAGGTAGTTTTTCATGAAAGCAAATCATGCATTCAGCCACCATGACCTCTATTTTCACAGCCTAAGAAAAACATGTTGGAGCTCAATTATGGAATTAAAGCTAGCATTTTGTTGAGCCAATAAAAATGCAAGTCAGGTGAGCTGGGAAAAAATCAAACTCTTTTTATGCTAACCAATATGTTTGGATCAGAAAATGCATGGACACGCCCCTAAAATCAACATGCCAACAAAGAAATTTGGTGGCAGAAACATTATGATGTGGACCTATTTTTTTAGCAGTGCAAGCTGATATTTAATTGAGAGACAGTGCAAGAAGAAATGAACTTAGATACTGTTGATAATAATTTGGAGCTGAAATGTGGCTACATGTTTTAGTTAGTGAATGACCCCAAACACACACCAAAGTAATTTCTCAGTTGGTTTCAGAGAAAGTAAGAGAAGACTCTTGTGAATTCAGCCAAATCCAATAACTGCAACAGGATCAGGGTACTTCCAGGTAATTCTAAAGCCAAGGAAAGGGTTCAGATTTCCAGTTCATCAAGGTGCTGAGCTGAATGTCCTGACGTGAGTTTAAGCTTTTATTTGACACTTCATGCACAGTTTACACCAGGCAGCTGTTTTCATCTGAGAGGGAAACTTTGCAAAAATACTCAAGCGTATTAAAAGCTTTAGATTGAGAAGATAAATTAAAATTAAGAGGCTGAAGACAAGAAAGGCTATTTTTCTGTGAAAAAGAATTTATTCACTATGACTGATATAAATAACTCTTTCCACATTGATAGTGGTAACAGTTAAGGTCATTTGCATGGGTGTGAGGTCTACTTAGCCATTAAGAGAGAACCAGGTTATTCATTGACATGGAGCCTGATCTCTGCTCAGAGAAGGTGACAAACAGAGGCCATAAGTGGCAGCTGGGGAGCCATTTTGACTGATGATGGTGGTTATTGTTTGTCAGTCAACACTGGACAAATGGAGCTACCTGCAAGCAGCAATGTAACCCAGCTGTCGAACACAGAAGCTCTCATAACAACACTCTCGTGTTGTTTTGATACAGAAATGTTAGGAAAGTAAAACCAATCAGACGTTTTTAAGCTTCTGTCCTTGAATTGTTTCTGAATAGCTGATTATTTTTCTCCAAGTAGAACAAATTTCATTTTGGCTCATGAGAAAATCACTTGAAAAAGCAGTTTAAGGATATCATCACATTGGTGATGTTATATTAGGGATTCATTAAAAATGAATTTTAACAACTTCTGGGAACTGTTAATGATCTTTGCTTCATATCTCAGTTAATGACACATTGATTAGTTCAATGTTCAAATGTTTCCCGAAAATGATTTGATTTCAATTTTTTTAAACATTAGAACATTTTGTCTAAAATCTGTTTAGTTTATTAGTCTCAGTCACTGTGGTGCGTTTTCCACATTACCATTAACATTTACACAACTGTTGCATTACACAAAATAATTAAAACAAATTGCAAAACCTAGTTGATAACCAGCAAAAGCATGTCACTTGATCTAAATAGATAGTTCATTCCTACATTTTGTTTCGAGAAGAGCACTAGCTGTTTATGATGGTGTGAGATAGATGCGCGGTGCCCAGAGATTAGTTTGTCATCCACTGATGTTGTCCAGATAGCAATCCAGAGACCAAATCTTCATAAAATGTAGAGATTTTATGTTAAAAATAAATCTCCCCATAGAATCTGATATGCTTGCTAGCCATAGAACAGCACTTGTTTATTGTGATTAAAGGAAATTGGCTTCATGTCAGTCAGGGAGTATGTGATATAAAACGATGCGCTCTGTTACCGGATCACCTCCCAGATGGTGTTCACACTCATCGTCTCACAAGCCCTCACTTTAATTAAGGTTTGCTGGAAAGGAGATGGCAACCAGGATATATGAGCTATCAGTGTGCTGTGCTGGGCTCTCTGGTCCCATCAGGAACCTCTGTTTGGGTCCCGGTTGCCTTAACACACGTTTACCTGCCTGAGAGGATGTCAAAAAAGTAAATCATATTTAGGGAAAATGAGAAATAGCACCATGACACATTGGTGATTTATTATTCAAGATATCAACAACTTCTCTTGGGCTCTCATCCATCACAATGAAGATAATTATGGAATATTAGATTGACCCCCTCTAGACATTTGCTTGGGCTCTTAAGCTCCACTTCTATTCTGTAAGCATAGATTTTACATATTACACTACAAATAAGGCATTTACAGACAAAATACATTTCCAAAATCTTTTAACATTTGAAATGAGTTTGACATGTTGTATGCATACAAGACATTTATTCAATAGTGCTAATTCACTGTGTCTGAATTTTGATAATATTTCATAATGTTTTTGATAATAAGTCACTGATTGAACTCATATTAGGAATGTTAGTTTGGTAGGGCTTAGCCCCAAACATAATCAGGAAAGAAATTAACATAATTCCAGTTGATGGTGTTTTTGTGTCGTTTATGGTCATTATGCCATCCTATTTGTGTCTTGTTATTTTACATTTTCTTCTTATATCACTAAAAAGCAAGACATTACTTAAAAAGCTTTTAAGCTGAGCCATGCTTGGTGTGAAGTTTGTCAGACGAAGAAACATTTATGGTGTGTCTCTGGGGAATGAAGGCGTTTGTTTAATGTCTTTTAAAAAGACACACGGAGGTGGATGCATGGGGTCATTATCTCTTGTTTCACTGATGTGGAGTGAAATGCAACACTTCCAGCAGATGAGGTAAGTGCCTCTTGCATGCTTTCTCAATTGAGGAGGAGCTTTAAAGACCATAATAATAATAAAGAGCTCACCTGAGCCACAGATCAGCTGTGAGGAGAGGAAGACACAAACCTGTTGGTAAGGACAGAAACCCGTTTAGCTATTTTTCAGCAAAATTGTTGTTGAACCAATTGTGTTTAGGCATGATAAGTCACCAGGACGAAGTTTAATCTATGTGTTGTTGTTTTTTTTTCCTTTTAGTTTAAAACATCCATCCTCATAAGATGGTAAGTGCTGTTTGCAGTTGTTTTATTTTTTGACTGGAAACAATAAAAATGTTTCTTTATAATAGCACCATCTTACAGCAGTAACTTCTGTTTTACCCAAGATCTAAGATTAGGTGTGGTGTGTTGAAGTCACACAGGCTAACCTTTATGTTTGACTAATGAACTACATGTTGCCTCTGAAAGGTCATTGTCTAATCACCTAAATGGCACTGACACTTCAGGGTCTTCCTCATTTCCTCATTCAGAAACCCAAACTTTTTTCTTTCTAACCCTAAAAGCCTGATCAGTTCTCCAGTTTCTTTTTAATTGGCTATTACTGTATATGTACAGATACACCATCTTTTAGCTGATCCCTATTTCACAGTTGGAACTTTCCACAAAGAGGCGCTCATTACTAAAACAGGAGTTTTAGTTTCGTGCTGTATACTTACATAGCAGAATACAGAAAAGGAGCAGCTAAATCTGATACACTTGATTTAAGCTGTTGAGACACCTTAGACTGTCTGATGAGGATAAGTAGCAAGAACTTAGTTTCAGTTGATGATATCGGTCTAATTTGTAGCATATTCAATTACATGTTTATGGAAACACTATGGGCACAATGGACTGAAGTTTACAATTACAGTTTTGAGACAATGCTGCCTGGTAGCATTTTGGTTGACAAAGAAGTAGTTTAGTTCTATAATAAGCATGGAAATTATACAACATTTTAACCCTAACCTGTATTCAGATCAGTTTTATGTCTGAATAGTGAATTGAGTGGTTTATGTTATAGCCTTTTTGCTTCTTATAGGTGTAGTATTACAGTGATTACTCTTAAAACCAATGTTTTGGTAAGATGATCATAAACAGAACCCTGACTGCAAGGGATAGGACACTATATTTTTTACTTAGTCCTTCAATTTTTTTTGTTGATGCTGCAGCTGAGGAAAATGTTTTATTGATCTTCATATAAATATTTTTTTATTTCTGGAAAACACCTTTGAATACAACAGAGTACATTTTTAACACCCACATGACAGAGCTAAAGGTCGAGACCTCAAACTCGATGAGTAATGGAAAGTTTAAGGAAACACCGTTAATGGTTTTAAAACTTATCACAGCTTTGATGGCCACTGTTAGAAATTAATAGAGCAGCTGCTGAGTTTTTTTGCAATCATTTTCAGCATATTTAATTGTTTTGCAGCAGCAAAATAAAGCCTTTCTGTGGGACATTTATTATTTCCAGCATGACAAATTGTCTCAAAAGCCATTCAGGCCTAAAGTGTTTGCTCTATTTAACACTTGGTGGGTGTTTCTGATTGTTCTAAAAACAAAATAATGCTTAAATATTTCAGGAAAAAAAAGAAAATCAGAGTATGAACATGAGAGTTTACTTTCGTTGTAAATTCTTTTTAGAATTGAGCAGATATATATATATATATATACATACACACACACACACACACACAGTTTGTTGTCACTTTTGGAAGTAATGTTTATCCTTTTTCCCTGCTTGTGTCTGCAGGACTACAGAGGCAGCGTTAGACCTTTTGTTCATTTCAACGCAAAACATGATGCTGAAATTCTTCATAAAGCCATGAAAGGAATTGGTAAGCATGCTAAATGGGGGAAATACTTAATTCTTTAAAAAAAACTTTTCTGTGAACATAATTTTATTTAATAATATGAACCTTTTACTGACTGGTGGGAGTTTATGTTTGCTTGGAGATGGAAAGTTATTTCTCAAAAACCCTCAAACTCACCCACTATTAAAATAAACTCTATTATTACTCTATCTAGTATTTTGAGCACAAAAATACTATATGTGTTGAAATGGAGCAAAATATGTAGTTTGTGACTGATAATTAGCCCCATTTTTAAATATAATTTATTTAAGCACAAAATAAATGGATAACTTGTAATTAATTTGTTTTTTATTATTATACATCAAAACACAGTGTCCAGAGTTTTATAAATAAATAAATGTATTTCATGAAACTGTGTTACAGGTACAGATGAAGATGCCATTCTCATGGTTCTATCTGCCCGCAGCAACGATCAACGTCAGCAGATTAAAGCAGCTTATAAAAAAGCCTATGGGAAGGTGAGTTCTGGAACGTTAAATGGAAAACTAGCAGCAACTAGCTGTCACTAACCTAAATATAGAGATAATGTTTTACTCCCAGGTGAACCTAGAAGGGAACATTTTTATACACTACTTAAAAAAAGCTTCTAAGAACCAAGTGTAAGTCAAATTATAATTTAAAACCTCAAAGTTAATTTTTTCATACCTCTGTTTGGATCCATATTTTTAATCGACTCAACATTATTCAAAATCAGCCCGAAATAGCTACATTTTTGATCAGTTGGGATTTATTTACACCCTTCCCTGAAGTTATTCTTCCTCTATTTAATTTTATGTCCTGCATAAATTACTTTGTCCATGTTAATTAAAAAGAGACCCATGCTGCCTGGAGCGAGATAGTGGACACAGACATGTTTTTCCGATATGTATGTAGTTCTAATTAAAAACGGATTTACACAAAACAATGAACAGTGATTGAGGATGAAGCTGCACTCATGCATTGTGTGTTGTTGCATCAGTGATAATAAAAATGTGAAAAGGCCTTGATTCAATGTTTAGAGCCAAATCCCTAAAAATGTCCAGCAATGTACACAACAAAAGTTTAATATCTGTTCAGCTATCATTTCAGAAAAAAAAGCGTTTAAGGTAAAGTAGTCTCCATAGAGCAGAAAGCTGCGCAGGTTGTTATGAAGAAACATGGACATTTCATTCTTTAATGCCCCTCCTGTTCTGTCTCACTGTCAGTTTGTTTAATGGCCACCTGTGGAGATTATTACTGGTTCCCTACCACAGATAATCACTGCCTCAAGTATAAGTAGAAAATACAGAATAAAAAGATACATCAGAAAATTGCAAAGCACCCCCCGGAATATCTTTGAATATTACAGCATTATATCAAGCGAGGCCCTGAAAAAGTCATTTTTGTTGTCAGCACTATTTCAGAGCATCTTTATTGCGTGATATAAAAATCAATGGCTGCCCTATGCTGGTCATTTGGAAGAAATATATCTAATGCCAGAATTTACAAATGAACAAATTAAAAAGTACTTTTTTTTGTACCTTTTAAAGATATCAAATATGGTCCAGACAAATGATAAAATGAAAGATACCTAACTATCTAGTGTAATGAATGATTATTTTTAGGCAGATTCAGGTTCCAAATGTGATATTTAAGTTGTTAAGCAATTAAAGTATCATTCAAGTGTTTTATGATAAATAACTATTTGCTGAAGAACAGTCTGAGGACAGACATGTCTGTGAATCTGGGTGGAAGATTAGTTCCTCTAGTAATGACTTATTTTGTGCATCAGCTCAGGAAAGAGACTTTGTACCTGCAGCTAAAGAGGGAAGAGCTGAACAGATTCTTGGGGAAAGATTATGTGATTATTGTTGTTTGTTAAAAACTGCTGTTTTTAACAAACAACAGTTTGAATCTTTGTATCCATCCATCCATCCATCCATCCATCCATCCATCCATCCATCCATCCATCCATCCATCCATCCATCCATCCATCCATTTATTTTCTGTACACCCCTGTCCCTGGTGGGGTTGGGAGGGTTGCTGGTGCCGATCTCCAGCGAGACATTTCGTGCGACAGGCAGGGTCACCCTGGACATATCGCCAGTCTGTCCCAGTTTGTATTCAATAAATATGATTAATTTTAGCTTGCTGACTCTTTTTGTGCTGGTTTAATCCTTCGCATACAGATCTAGGGGAGGTTTACTGTTCTTAGCTATCTAGCTATCTAACTAACTATCTTCTGTAAAGCCAACTATCTGGCGACATAGATAGCTACAGAATTGTTACACAGTAACTGCGATGAGTAAACTCTGGTTTACATTTTCATATCTTTGACATATGAGTGACCCTCAGTTCTCTTTTTTTCAAGTACCGTCTAGACTTTTAATTTGATTATTTCAACCTGCATCACTCATTTTGCCAGGATGACTAATACATTGTGGGTGTAGATTTCTACACAAATGCATTTATTAATGATTCTGGTTGTCTTGTTATTATTCATTCTATGGCGGCAGGACTTAGTGAGTGCACTGAAATCGGAGCTCGGCGGCCTGTTTGAGGACCTGATTGTGGCATTGATGACGCCGCCGGTCTTATATGATGCAACTCTGCTGCACAAGGCTGTGAAGGTAACTAAGAAAACTGTCCCTGAAATGCTTCAATTTGTCCAGGTTTCTGGTCTTTTGTGCAAATTATTCTGAATTCCCAGACCAGATAATTTGATGTTAAATTTCAACATATAAGTCCCTCTTTTGGTGTTCATTATTTAACAAAAGGAACTAGTCTAATCTCAAGAATATTACATTAAGGTGATTTTTTTCCCCTCATAAAAAAATCTATTCTGTCTTAGAAATGGATTAGATGTAATTCTAAACCTTTGGCTCATTTAGGATGCACTGACTTATGAAAGGGCAAATTGGTTCCCATCTCCATCTCCATTGGTCGTCTGGTAGCAGCTGCTCTCCTTCATACAGCAGAAATACTGAGCAGATGTGCTGCTACATTAATTCAGTCATACATGTTTAAAAATAAGCAACATTTTCGAGGAGGAAAGAGAAGGGATTTGAAGTGTATGTCAGCCCTTCTTAAAGGTTGAAATATAAGTGTGGTGCAACACCTGGTGTTTTTACAATAATTCAGCTGTTCTGTATTGATACTTTCCAAGCTACAAATGTTTTTATTCAACAGTCTCTTTCTTTATATTGTTACAGTGTCTTAAAGTGGTTTTGACCAAAGATGTCCAGGCTCTTTGAAAGCCCTTGAAGGGTTTTCTTTGGACTGTGGCAGTATTTATTTATTTATTTATTTATTTATTTATTTATTTATTTATTTATTTATTTATTTATTTAATGTTGTCTACTAATGCAAAATAACACTCAAAATCCAATTCAAAAATACTTTATTTATCTCAAAGGGAACCTAAACAATGCTATAACTCGTATTTCCCAAAGTGGATGCTATTTCAGAATACCCCATATATTTTATTAACACTTTTGACAAATGTTCAAGAAAATTGTGATCTTCAAATAACTATACACACCTGTTTTAAAATTAATTGTCATTGTAACAGAAACAAATCACTCACGAATAGTAGAAAATCAATTTAGGTTTAATGGAGGCTTTTCAACTAAGTCAGTTCGGTTCATCACAACAAATCGTAGCTCTAGATCTATGAAAAGCAGCCTGTGCAATTTCAGGGAGGTAGTTTACAGCAATCAGTCCTTTGGGGTAATCATCCCTTAAAATCCTCACATCCTTTAATATTCATCGGAATGTGGTCATTTAAATTTAAGCCTTATAGTCTTCCATTGTTTTCAGCAACAAAAAAATCATAAAGCAAAACCACAGTAACATAAAAAGAACCAAGTCAGCAAATTATTCCTGTTAATAATGTGGCACTCTTCTGTAAATCTCTTTGATGTTGTTTTTGTCCCTCCTATTTGCATGAAATCACATTCATTATGTTGCTTATGGTCAGATCTGCAAATAATTATAAATATTGGAACAGCTTGCATTAAAAAATCAGAAGATAAGAAATCTACCTGCAGTTGGTCTTTTTTTTATATCTTTTTTAATATGCTTCTTGTTCTCCACAATGAAAACCATCTGTCATGATGTGTCATGTTAATGCAATGGATGGCCTTTCATTTCTCTCTCTGTCTGCTTTGGATGTAGGTTGAAACAGGGTTTTTCTTTAGGGCTTCACATCACCATCATAATGTATTTTCAAATTTAACATTAAAGCTGAATGTTTTCTTTGGCTTTCTTCTGAAACAAATAAAATCATAAAACATTTACTGATTTTCAGCTTGAAGACATTTAGAGACATTTCTCCTTTTAAGATCCCTCTGAAGTCCGATAAAAAAAAAGTGTTGTCTGAAGCACATTTATATTGTTTCCTACTGAGCTCCAGTATTCATGCAGTCTGTTTGCTTCCCAGGGTGCAGGGACTGATGATCAGGTACTGATTGAGATCTTGGCCTCCAGGACTGGTGATCAGATTAAAGATATCAGCAAAGTCTACAAGAAAGGTGATGTAATGAGGCAACCAGAACAGAGAAATTATGATTACTGGAACTGCAGTCAGGCAGTGGAAACCATGATGGATTACACCCTAGAAACATAAAACCAGTTTTGTGAAATCTCAATGATAGACTTGAAAACAGTCTTTAAACTGGTTTAAATAGTTTAAATCATCTAAGGATGAGATTTAGGTAGGTTTAAGTGGGATTGAGTTTAATTCTTGAATGATGCCAACTGTGTCTGCATATAAATAAAGAGGAAGATTTTACCTTCAGCACAGTAAGAACCCAGATTTTAATCTCTTGCATCATCCTCTCCTTCTACATTTTTACTATGTTCTTCAGATGAAAGAGACCAAATTCTGATGCCACGGATTACAGCTGGTCAACACAATTCTTTTCACATAACATAGAAAAAAGCTCCAAAGCCAAAGAGCTGTTTTTCTCTGATCTGGAAAAAGAGACATTCCTGCTAATCAATTAATCAAATCATTCCTGTTGTAGATGTCCTTGGAAGATAGACCACTATCAATCGCATCCATAAGCATCCATAAGCATCCATAACGCTGTGAGTCTAAACTTCCTTTTGTTTCTTTTTCTCATTTTTCCTCCAGAGTTTGGTGGCAAACTGGAGAAGGATATCAGCAGTGACACCGGAGGGAGCTACGGGAGACTGTTGGTGATCTTGCTGCAGGTAGAGAGCGGACCGCCTGGGAAGACTTTTCTGTCATGATAATGAGAGTCTCTGGTGATCTCATTACAAAGTCATGAGAGCTTTAAGTCTGAAGTTGAGAGGTGACTGGTAGATGTGTTTTTTTTTACTAGCGACAGTAAGGTAATCGCACAGTTCTGGGACCTTCTCAGGATAATTGAATCTTCCCGGGTTAGGTTCAGTAGCACCCTGAGTTCATCCACACTGACCTACTTTTGCTTTCTGTTTGTCACCTTGTCTCTCTACTTCTGCACCTGCCTGTCCTCTTACATTTCTACTGTTGTTGGCTCGCCCAGGGGAGCAGGGAGGAGGGAGTGGAAGAGGATCAAATCGAAAATGACGCCAAGGTGAGAAAATACTAACATTTACATCTGCAAGCAAACTGAAAATGCATGAAGAAATGCATTGAAAATTGATTGTTTTGGTTATTATAAAACAGTTCTCACATTTTCACCGATATTGCTTCAAAACACATGTATTAAAAATGAGAAATATTCAGATTTTCAAAACTGAACTAATGTATTTTAATTGGTATCATCTCCAAAAACAAAAAAAGAAGTAAACTTCTTCATGACTGTAAATAAAAATTTGATTTAAATATTGGAAGATCTCTTCATCACTCATTCAACCCAATTTCACCTTTTATTATAACAAGAAAGCACAAAGTAGTTATGACAGCAACAACAAAAAAATACATTGTTGTATCCATGTGATTTTAATGGGACTGTATCAACAGTGTTTACTAATCTAATGCTCTTTATTAACTAACCATTATCAGTGTGACCACCTTTGTTTTGGCGCATACAGACATGATAATAACAATAAATGACGCCCACTAATTTGGTGAAAGTAACAGTTTCCCCACAAAATCTAAAGTTCTTCTGCAGTGAGACAGACTGTTCATAACATTCTAAATATTTAAGACAATAAAACAGCAGATCAACAACGAGGTCAGATAACACAATGCCCAAAGATATTTCAAGAGTTCCCAAGAGCTCCATTCTAGACAGTACAAGCCTCAGTTAGGAATTAAATGTTTACAGACCTGACATGACAATCGAGGAAGAATAACAAATCTGGAGCTTTGGAAAGTTGCTCTATTTATGAACTACCGTGTTCTTTGACCAGATTAGAAAAAAACATAGATATCTGACCCTCATCCTCAGCACCATGTTAGGAGAAAACCAAACAGAACATGTCAGCACAAACACCTCATACCAACACAGTGGAGAGATGATGACTCAAGCTTTCTTTCACCTACAGGTCACTGAATTTACCATTAAGTAATCTGGACAAAAAAGTATTCTTCAGCCAAATTATGAGATAATCATAAACAGTAAGTTGGGTTAGAAGGCCAAAAAACAGCAGCAAATCTGAAGCAAACAGGCAGAAACAGGAAATAATCAGTGTTTCATTTTTCACTGTACACAAAAGGTAGACAGGGAGAACTAACTCTTCCTCCTTATGCTGCGCCTCTTCTTGCATCGCTACAGAACATTAGTTTTAAACACAATGAGCTGCATAATCAGCCTTTATAGATGGACTACTCCTTTATACTCCCCTCATTTTCACTATACTACTCCGATAATAGAAAGCTATTAAGCTCTATGACAATACAAATTGTAAGAAGAGACCTGCTGGGAAGTTAAGAGTCACCTCCACATTAATTTGGTGACAGTTTTTATTTCCTGTAATAAGCATCACAAACAGCTTAGAAAGGTGAAAATTCAGAGGTGTATTCTAAGCAACATTCCAGAGGACAAGTGTAGTAAATTAAAGATTAATTTAAATTTCATAATCCTCTTTGCCAACATGTTGTTCTCTGAGCTTGTAGTTCAGCTAAATCTGTATTTGTCTATAGAGTAGCCTTAGTCAAAATTACATAGTATTAAACTTTGGTAAGAGGACATCTTCTTTAAAAGTCCTTTCTCTATTAAGAAGCAGTGAAATGGGATCTAACACATAAAAACTTTTCATAATGTGTCTGTAAGAACATCACAATCAGCTTTTTTTAACTAAACCATTCAGTGATCACTTCAGGAGAAAATTACAAGGTTCAATGCGTTTATCATATGATCATGGTAATTTGTCATTTCCTAAAATGTGAGTTGTATGAGAGGAAAAAATGGAGAAACTATCATTTAGCTGCCGAGAAATAAGCCTAACGTTAAGAATTTCTCTGTAACAGCAGAGAAGAAAGTGAAACACACTTATTCTCGGGTGTTTCTCGTCAATGTGAAGCCCTTCATTACTGCTGTCACACCGGCTCTGCCAGGTGGCTGCATATGTGTGAACACAGGTGTGTGCTCTGCCATTACAGGACCTGTATGCCGCCGGTGAGGGGAAGTTTGGCACAGATGAGGAAAAATTCATCACAATTCTTGGCAACAGGAGCTCTGAGCATCTCCAGAAAGGTGAGGTTTGGCATTATGATATCAGAACGATCCCTCGATTGTTGCTGCCCTTTGTTAAGGAAGGTGGCCCAAATCCCAAGATCTCAGCAACAACACAGCACAGATCCAGGTATTATAGTGGTGAAATGCACCACAGCCTCAACCTCAGCAGCTCTCCTTTGGGGCAAATATTGTTTACTGGAGTTGCAGGTCACAGAGGCAGGTGATGAAAGTTTGAGTGGTAACGAGTCAATCTGAGGACATAAAGTTAGTTTGGTATGAAATGGATGAGTTTGGACAGCAGAAAACTCTGTTGGGTTTACACATGTTTTTTTTACTATTGAGAGGTTCAAAATCGGAACATATAAACATTTGAGCCTGGAAAACTGTGGATATTTTAGAAAACATTTGAATGCAAATATGATAGTGATGTAAAAGTTGAGAAAACATTGTTTTCATGAACCAGTGAGACAAGTAGATTTTGTTTATCCCTCTGACAACCTATATTGGAAACCCTTGAAAGTGTCCTTATTTTCGCTTAAACCTCAATGTTTTCCTTCTGAATATAACTGTTAGTTTTTGATGCGTACAAGAAGATCTCTGGCTCTGACATAGAGGACAGCATTAAAGGCGAGACCACTGGGAACCTTGAAGACTTACTGCTTGCTGTAGGTAAGAACCACTTTTTCTGTCTGTTTCCAGATCTGTGGAAATCTGTCTGCCAGGATTTTATGATCCTAGAAGACATGTTTTAGCAACAGTTAGACTTGACAGTTTAACACAATTTCATCTTAACACTTTTTAAATTAAATCTCTTTAACATTTTCTCCACAGTGAAATGTGCCAGAAATGTCCCTGGATTTTTTGCTGAGAGCCTCTATAAATCCATGAGGGTGGGCACCGACATTCCATCCACACACTGCAAAAATTAAAATATCTCTGCCACATTGGGATACTAAAGGACCAGTTGCAAATTAAATAGTAGAACAAATAACAGCACTGGTATTTTCTTCCACTCTCATTGCTGGTCAACCTTCCTGTCCAAGTCTCCACAAGGAAATAAAAGGTTCAGAAACCCTGCGTATATCAGCGGGCCAATGTAATACTGTGCAAAGTTATAAGCTATTGCTAGCATCTGTATATTTTCTCTCCAACTTCTCAGACTTTCTTTTTGTCCCTTGAAATTGTCTTGATTGGGCTTTCTCAATATCTTTTAAAGTTTTTCTTTGAATATGTGCCACTTCCTTCCCCACTTAAGTGGCTTTTGAAGTAGAGTCACAAGCATCAACCTTTAGTCTCCCTGCAATCAATTTGTATGCGCAATTTGGAGGTGTGTGCAAGAGGCCTGACATTTTTTTCTTCTTAGAAAGTGGGTGATGCTTTGTTAGACCAGAAAACCATATTACTCTATTGTAGAAAAAATAGAAAATATAAAGGATTGTATCCATAAAAGATTACATCTAATTCACAAAACAAAATCAACTTGTCAGAGATTATTTTTGTAACTTTTAATATAGGTACCCATCTTAATTTTGACCATTTGTTTTATTGGGTATGTTTAACGTTCAGCGGGCTGGAACTGACGATGGCACCCTGATGAGGATAATGGTGTCCAGGAGCGAGGTGGACATGTTAGACATCAGAGCAAACTTCAAGAAGATGTATGGACAGCCTCTTTACACTGCCATCCAGGTACAAATCACAAGAATTCAAAACGTCAACATTATTTAGTTTTATAATAAACACACTAAATATTCCAGTCCCATTAGAAAAGACAGTAGGGATGTAAAATCTTCCTTCTTCCAGTTTTCACCTTGCCTACATGGACACATCCATCCCACTGCATGGAGATGGTTGTGTTGTGGGTGTGCTGCTGTTGTCACTGCTGTGATGGAGGAGGGTTTGCTAATTTACTTTAAATGTCTTGTTCGCTGTGATGAGACTGCTTTCCTGCTTCTCAACACGCCGAAGTAAATTAATCTTTTCCCCTGGGACCAGATGTTCCTACAGAGAAGAATTATCACTCTCTTTCTTTGTGAAACTCCCAAATCTCTGAGACAGAATAGATAAATAACACATTAGCGAATAACCTTTGAATAAATGGAACAAATTGCATTCTTGATTATCATTTAATTGAATTGACCGCTGAGTTATCCTGTTCATAAAATCATTTGATAATTTTTGAAAAGACTTCAAAAAGGCTATTTTTTTTCAAGAAAAAAAACTTTCACTCACAGCTGGCGCTTTGTGTCAGTTATTTTATTTATCATGCCTCAGATTTTGCTAAAGTCCTACTGAAAGATCCTAACTAAACAATTGAAATATGTTTAATCAGTTTTGATAAGAAGAGTGTTCAGTATCTTCAATCCACCCTGGAGAAATAAGAAAATAATCAAATGATTAACCAAATATGACATTCTCTCCCCTGATGAGTGTTCAAGCTTCTAAACCAGCAACATAGATTTCACAATTTTGCATACATCACAGCTCTTGACATATGAAGAGTCTTTTCTGCCACAGCACGATTTTCCCCCAGATTTGAAATGGTTGTTCTGCTTCTGCCAGAAAGGACATAACCAGTTTGAGCTTGTGTGTTCTGCTGGAGGCTACATCGCCATGTGGAGAGGAGGAGCAGGATATCCAATCATGGATCCCCACACCCACACACATGTCACATTAAGAGTCATTGTTGCATCCAAAGTGTCTCTGGAAAAACACTGAAGGGAAATTGATCAATTCAAACACAAAAGGAAGAAGATTTTTCTGCCTGTGACTAAAAAGGGTTCCACATCTTTTCTTTTTGTAGGAGGACACAGCAGGAGACTACCAGAAGACACTGCTGTACCTCTGTGGTGGGAAGGATTAATCATGTTTGAGGGATCAGACAGTTCTACTCACAAGGGATTAGATATTGATCCAACTTCTTTTTCCTTTCTGACTTTGCTATCGATTGAATAAATGTAAATTATCCACATATCACTTTAGACAGCATATTTGCAGGATGAATGTCGCATACAGTTTACTTCATGCATTCATTATCAGCAGCCCTTTTTTGTGATCAGTGTTGATGCTGACTTCAATTTAAAATGGAAAATAACAAATCTTATCTAATTTGGATCAGCTTCATCACATTCATGGCAATTGGTTACCTCTTTTATGCTTTTTTTAGAAGTTAAATCAGCTCACAGAAAAATAATAGTGCTGATCAATTATTTAAGCAACATGTCCAGACTACTGCTGCTGTCATTAATTACAAATGAGATGCTGAAATCCAAACCTGCTGTCAGTAATCAATAAGTAATAGAAGGGCATTACACACTTGTTGGCTTAAATTAGGACCTTTTCATAAAGGCACATGCAGTAAGCAACCCACAGGAGATGACAAACGGTCCACTTTACTGAAGCTGAACCACAGGGTGGCAGCAACGTTCAGAATCCACCCCAAATCTCAGTAAAGTGACCCAACAGAAATTAACTCTCCACTGTAATAACATTTGTTTTTAACTTAATATGCTTATTGAACGTATTTAAAGTTAAATAGGTCTCATTGTTCTTAAACTGTAAGAGATTTTACATGGGTTCTCATGGGTTCATCACATAAAATTAACCCATAAAATAGTTTAGTATAGTCATTAAACATTAAATAGTTTAATGTCTCTGAATGTCTTTCTGCTTTGTTTGTCTCTTTCTACATATGTTACTGATTTTCAAATCTATGTATAATCTTTGTGAACATTTAAATAAATTATGAAGCATGGCCCTACAAGTTTCCTGTAATATCCTCTGTGTTTCAGTGTTTTATAGTTCCATTATAAAGATGCGCACTATGACTATCATCAGCTGTGGAGCATTTCACACTGCAACCAGCAGCACCAACTAATCACACATGGTATCGTACCAATAGTACATTCTTGTGCAGTTTCATTAATTCTTTTAATCCTCCTCACCTGAGGCTCTGTTCTAACCTCATTCGTACTCATACAAAGGCCTTCATATGAACATTCAGGCCATACACACACACACACAGTCCCTAATCTACTTTGTGTTAAAAGTGTTGGAGTGTGTTCTCGTTTATTTTCAGTTTGACCGACTGATATTTGTCAGCCAATCAGGAGCTGCAGGCAGTCACACCACCTGTAACTCCACACGTTGCTGGGTCCACCCAGCAGCTCCAGCTTTGTTTCTAATGTTTCAGAATAAACTTTGAAGAATTTGTGGTGTACAGGAGGAACAGAGATTATTTTTTCATTAAACTTCTTAAGTGATCAGACCAGGATTGCAAGGAAGCCATATGTTGCACAAAAGCAAAGAGTAAATTTTTCTCAAGTTTAAGCCACATTTCAAGCATCAATTCAAGACTTTAACTCTTACAGAGCAACAATTAATTAGGTTTTTAACACGCTGAGTATCAACTGCAAAATATTCATTCTCTAATTTACAAACACATTATATTAAAAGCAATAAATTTACTTAACATGCCTTACTACCCTTTAACAAACAAAGATGTTGCCTGGTTTTCTTCTCTAATGACAGATAACTGAAGACAAAGCCTGTAATGTCCACTTGCCATAAAAATCAAAAGATAGAAATGTGCAGTATCAAACACAAAAGTGGTGATTTTGCAATTATTTGAAATATCTAATACTTGTTTCATTAAACACATGGAGTCATCTGTTTAATTCCTGGAAATATCAGTTCTCTGTGTGCTGATATGTGAGTTTTGGTAACTTGTCAAGAGGTTGGCTCAAGGTCAAGGATGAACTGAGAGGCCAATGCTGGACCAGGAAAGGTTGTTTAATACTTTCCTATTTATTTTACCTTTTATGTCACTGTTTTAGTCTGTCAAAACTTTTCAGTTTTTCTAAAGGTATTTATTTTTAAATTAAACCCCAGGAAGCAGATACTCTCAAGGTTTCCAAGGCTACAAAGAGATTTTGTAGTTTTTTGTTTCTATATGTTTCCTCCCAAAAGTAATACATTTTATCTTTATTGAGTGTGAGGTGGTAAGTATTAGTCTTTCTTGTTTGTCAAACAAACCAACCTTTATTTATATCTAAAACCTCTCAAGTGTAGAGAATTTTTTCAAGTGAAAATAGCATAAACTACTATTCATACATACATGTGCCTTTCTTTTAATGGACTGCACCTGTAGAGTATTTTGAGAAATTAGTTAATAAAAACAAAACACACCAGTTGTGAATCATCAGAATTAGGTGCACAGAGGAGCTTCAGCTGGATTACAACCATCACTACACCCAATAAACTCAATAATCATTTTCAATTTAAATGGTATAGTTTCCATACTCTTTTTTAAAAATAAACATTATTTGCAAGTCTGCTGTTTGCACAGCTTTTAGTTTTTGATACACCTACATGCCTCAATGCTTTTACTAAAGAAATATTCTATTCTATTCTATTCTATTCTATTCTATTCTATTCTATTCTATTCTATTCTATTCTATTCTATTCTAACCAGCCTTCCCAGCAGCAGCGGTGTTCTGCTTTCAGCAGGTGGGGTTTTATTGCAAACCCTGAAGTAAAATTCCTCCCTAAATACACTTTTGGATTTCCCTGAAATCCTCCTGACTTTGTGGCTCCCCTCTAATTTTCTTTTCTCTTTAGCTACATTGCTTAAGTCTTTCTTTTCTCTTCTACAATAATAAATTTTCAACAAAGAGCAGAAGGGGGCCTGCTGAGACTCTGAACTTGATGGATATCAGCTGTAGGGATTGCATTATGTTTCAGCAGGAGTTCAGGACAAAATCAAGAGAAAAGTATAAAGTTATTCTCCTCCTAAAATCCCAGCCTGGCCTCAGGCCACAACGGTTTCTGAAAGTCTGCTTTTAAATGAACTCTGTCTGACTGCTGAAAGCTGATATTCACACTGTGCGTGCTGCTGATGATTCAAGTATGAACAAATTATTACCAGTAGGAACTTTAAGCTACATAAAGACCAAAAGGAGACAAATCTAAAAATATGCAGCCTGAAAATAAAAAAATAACATAGTTGATAAAAGCTGATGTTTATTTTCAAGGTTGAAATCTGTCTAGAAATTAAACTGAACTTGATATTACACATTCTGGCATAAAATAACATAACATTATCCAGAATGGATACTTCACACCTAAAGACATTTGAATTAATGTAACCAAGGGAAACATACAGAATAATTAACTAAAAAATGATCAGCTAATCTGATAACTGGCCAGATATTTTGGGTGCTTTCAACCAAACTCTAGTTTGTTTGCCTAGAAAAAAAACAAACTAGAGTTTGCCTCTCAGCTCAACCTCCCCGAACAAAGTCAGGTTTATTTGAGGAGGTTTGAATGCACAAACTCTGGTCTGGTTACAGACCTACAGCAGGTTTTGGTTCAGTAAAAGTGAACTCTGGCACAGGTTGATTGTATATGTAAATGGAAAATAATATAACCTGAAAAAAGTTTCACCAAGAACTGAGCCGTGGGGTACACCTGCATTAATTTTTCAGAACAATGATTTCCCACAACAGTTCAGAGGCTACAACCGAAGATTTAAACTGCTTTAAAATACATATTTCTGATTGTTGTTTAATAAATAAAGTGCTTTTTAACATCCAGTACTGCTTTATTAAGAGTCCCCTTTAAATAATGAAGATGAAACTTAACTTGTGTAAATGGCTATAATTTATTTTGGATTTAATAATTCATCACAACGATGAAAAAATGACTTTAAAGTTCACATAGCATTTCAGTTTATATCATATAAATACATATTTGTATGCAAATAGAGTAAACAGTGTTATTTATTTCCAATGTGCAGTGACTATCACTTTCCAAGTTCAGTCTCTTATAATCTTTTTACAAGACCACAAGCTACATGAAGTATACACTTAAATACTGTGTGTTCTGAAGTGACCACACTTCAAGCCAAGCTTGTTTCTATATCAGCAATCATAATTGTTCACCATGGTGGAAAAAAATGTGCAAACACTAGACCAGGCGTCGCTGCAGAACTCTTTGGCCAGCTTCTTGTTCTTCGGCAGGCAGGATTTGGCGGCTGTGACTGGAGCTGCTGGAATGTAAGGCGGAGGAGTCACTGTCTTCTGGGCAACGACGAGCCTAAAGTGAGCCTCTCTGGGGGCATGTTTGCACACGCCTGCCCTCACCAGTAACTTTTCATTATGACACAGGGTGTTTTGCTTCTTCAGAGCCCTGGTAATCTGCTTCCAGTAGAGCAAAGTGTTGGATGTATATTGGGGACAGAGAGCTGGTCTGCCCACATAGCTACAGTTGAAGCTCTTTTCCCCCTTTTTGCAAGTAACGAAGAGGAACAAAGGATCATTGTCTGTTGCAGTCCAGGTGCAAAGTGAACCATCTTTGGTGACCAGTTTGTCTCCAGCAGGTTTCACACGGCTCAGTCCTGATCTTTCCTTGCGATGTCCTCTGTCCCCCCGTCCTCTACGTCCGTGGCTCCTCTGACAGCTGCCCAACATCATCTGATGGGAAATACAAGCGAGCACCATCAGGATGACTATGTTGGTGAGGAGAGCCATGAAATCCTCAGAGCACACCCTGCAAAAGAATTCATCAGAGATTTGACCCAATATCACTCACAATGCACTTTTCAAAGAAAACTGTTTGAAGCTTCTGTTAGATTAACATTGTGGAAGAGTGGAGAGAATAATCAAACTTTTTAAAATAGCATTTCACTCCTATTTGAGTTTGAGAAACTGAGGGACTGATTTCAAAATTAGACTTACACAAATACTGTAGGTTCATAAAAGAGAACTTGTTTTATCTGAGTTCAGTTTACATTAATCTAGGTATAACACTTTAGCAAAAAAAGAGAAGCTTTTGCTGCTGATTTAAATACATATAAAATGATAACTATTATGCAAAAACGGTATTCTAACTTTACAACTTTCAGTGCTAGAAATACAGATACTAATTTTTAAAACTCTTAAATGTATGCATGTCTATAATAACATCATGTTATTAATTTGAAATTAATACTGAGTGTTATGCTAATGCATCAAATGAATAAAATTATTGTAGATAAAGTACAACTAAAGACTTTCCAACAGTAGGATTGGTGGAAAAGTTCCACAGAGCAAGTCTACTGAAAAAAATTGGTCAAACTTACTTGGCGTTTTCAGAGAAAGTTCAGTTTGCTGTCCTGACACATTTGAACTCTCGTCTTTTCTTGCAGGTTGCAAACGCTGCTGCAAAGTCAGCCCTCCCCTTCAAACTCAGAGCCACACACACAATGTATCAAATACAAGCACACACACGCACACACACACACACACACACACACACACACACACACACACACGCATATAACAATGTCCAAGTGAATATTCTTACTGAATTCAAAAGTGTTCAGAAATAAATTAAGCTTAACTTTCTTCCACGCACATTTGGCCCCAAAATAAAACAAATTAACTTTACTTCTATTAAAATCAGGTACAATGACCCATACACAAAGATAAATCAG